>JAJHZJ010000386.1:449635-609942 GCA_023548195.1 Bettongia penicillata ogilbyi
TAGGCCATATGTAAGGAACTTTAAAATCCTAATGAAGAAAGTTATTTTTCTTTGTGGTCACTAGAGATACTGAGAAGACTAGGGGTCAATAGGTCTATGGACTATATTTGTCCGTAGGTCTATGTTTAAGTTCTATTTCCATCAGCTGATGGAGCAGCTTGAGTGGACTCCTGTAACATATCATCTAGTAAGGAAGAGAGGAAAAGTTCCACATCTTAAAGATTTATTTGAGAATTAAATAGGAATTACTCAGAGATTCTATAAAGTTGTAGAAACAAAGGTGACATTTTATCAGTTATCAGAGTAGCACTGAATCCTATGATGTCATATCAGCACTTGGAGAAGGGAGGGCATCAGGAGTACCAATAGGAGATATCAGCTAACTCAAGTTTTCGCAATCCAAATGGCTTTATTCAGGAACTATCAAATACTAAAGTTAACCTCTCTCTTCAAAAATCCCTCCCTTGTGGGGAATGTTTTCTTTAAAAGGAGATTATAGCAGGTATGGCACATTACTTGATCAAAGTAAATCAAGTCAACAAACATTAAATATTTAAAACTATATGCCAGTCATTTTGTTAAATGTTGAGGAGATAAAGAAAAGCAAAAATATTCATTCTCAAACTTCAGGAACACATATTAAATGGGTGACACAATAACCGAATAAATATACAACATATATAATTATTTGTTATTTTATCTCTCATTATGCACACACACTATAAATATATAGTAGTTATATATGGCATGTTTTATATATATATATATATATATATATATATATAGAGAGAGAGAGAGAGAGAGAGAGAGAGAGAGAGAGAGTGAGTATGTGTGCGTATGTGTGTGTGTGTGTGTGTGTGTGTGTGTGTGTGTGTGTGTGTGTGTGTGTGGGTAAGAAGTTATCTCTTAGAGGAAAGGTACTGGGAGCAGAGGTTTGGAAATAGATAGTAAAGGGCACTTCTCAAATGTCCAATTTGAACTGAATCATGAAGGAAATTGCCAATTGCAACCCATTTGTCCTATCTTATGCTATAAAATTCTTGTTTATTATGTTATAGATCCTTTACAGAGGGCCAAATTAAGTTGTTGGAAATCTCCCTTTTTTGCATAACATAGCTAGCAGCAGAGTAAAATGTCTGTCTTTTGCAATGGTATCATCTTCTATTCTAATCAGATATTTCCTTTATTCCACTTCACATGCTTAAGGTATCATGAGAGATACATGGCATCCTATTTAAACTATCGAGAATCTCTTGATTTCTCTTTGCATTGCAAAAATTCAGCTCTCTGGATGGTGAGTTATTCCAACATTACAGCCATACAGACAGCCTGGAAAACAGGTGGTTAGTAAAAGAAAAGTCAGATTTCCAATTATGGAAGCCAAAATGGTGGAGTGATTAGCAATTACCATCTCCCTTGCCTTGTTGACCTTGAAGAGCACAGAGAATATCTCCCCAGGAAAAAGCCTGGAACAGTGGGAGCAGCATGAGGGGTAAACAGTTCCTTAGCCCATAAGGCTAGGATGATTACTAAGGAGAATCCCTCTTGCTGTGGATGCAGGTGACCAGTGCAGCAACAAAGCTGTCCCAGACAGCCCCACCTCAGCAAACTGGGAGACGATCCTGATCCCCAGAGGGGTAAACCCACAACCACCATCACTAGAAACCCAGGGGTGCCTCAGCACTCCAGGGGAATTGGGAAGACCCTAGCACAGACAGGATTACCGACAAACAGCTAAGCTTGCCTTTGCTGTGACTCAGCAGAAGAGACCTCCTGTGGCCAAATCACCCCTCCCCTACACTTAACAAGCTAGCTCCAGGGTAACTGCGGGGAAACCCAAAAAGACCACACCTGTCCTCTGCTTTCCAACACCAGCCACTTCAGCACCATGTAAGCTGTAGGACTTTAGCTTCTAGCTGAAAGAACCAGAGGCCACAACGCATAAAGCCTCAAGTTTTAGGCACAAGAACTGTAGGACAGAGCTCCCTGTGCCATAGAAGTAGAGATCTACTTTAAAAGCCAGGAAAAGGGTAATCATCATGAGTAAGAATCAAAGCAGAAAAAAGACCATACAATCTTTCTATGGGGACAAGGACAAAAATATGAACACCAAAGATGTCAGCATTCTTGGAAGAGCTCAGTAAGGATTTTAAAAGTCAAATTGGAGGAAGAGAAGAAAAACTGATTTTAAAAATATGTAAAAAGATATCATAAGAATTTAAAAGAAAATTGGAAAATGGAAAAGGAAATACAAAACCTAACTGGAGAAAATAAATCATTAAAAGAAACAATTGGATAGATAGAAAAGGAAATGCAAAAATTAAATGAAGAAAGCAATTTGATATAAATTAGAATTGAGCAGAAAGAAGCTAATGACTCTATAAGACATCAACAATCAGACAAATAGAATCTAAAGAATGAAATGATAGAAGAAGATGTAAGATATCTAAGTGGAGAAACAACTGACATGGAAAATAGATCCAAGAGAGAAAAATCTAAGGATTATTGGTCTACCAGAAAGCTATGATGAAAAAAAGAGCATGGACAATATCTTCCAAGAAGTCATCAAGGAAAATTGCCCAGAAGTCCTAGTTCCAGAGGGCAAAACAGTCAGCAAAAGACTCCACGATTCACCTCCTGAAAGGGCTCCCAAAGTAAGAACAACAAGGAAAATCATTGCCAAATTCCATAGCTCTCAAATGAAGGAGAGAATACTACAAGTAGTTAGAAAGAAACAATTCAAATATTGAGGAGCTACAGTTAGGATCACACAGGATTGTGTGATCTACATGAAAAGATCAGAGGGATTGGAATACAACATTTCATAACACAAAGGAGCTGAGACTACAATCAAGAATTAATCACCCAGCAAAGTAGAACATTATATTTCAGGCAAGAAGAAGGATATTAAATGAGATAAGGGATTTCCAGACCTTCCTGATGAATAAGCCAGAGCTCAGTAGAAAATTCAATCTTCAAATGCAGGTCTCAAGAGAGGTATGAAAAGGTAAACAGGGGGAAAGCAACGTTATTCAATAGGGGCAAACTCTTTACATCCATACAAGGGAAGATGATACTTGTCAATCCTGAGTATTGTATATTTCTTATGATATATAGAAGGGATATAGATAGAAGGAGAGGTATAAAGTAAATGATGTCATGATAAAAATGTGATTTAAGAGTTCTAAGGAATTTCAATGGGAGATGTGAAAAGGAGGAAGAAGAAAAAGGTAAATTACATCACAGGAAGAAGCACAAGCACATATTGCAGTAGATGGAAAGAGGGGAGGGAGATGAGCATTATTTGAGAATTATTCTCATCTGATTGGGTTCAAGAAGGGCACAACAAACTCGGTTAAGTACAGAAATACAACCAGCTCTATAGGCAGTGAGAGGGGAAGGGGGAAAGAAAAGAGAGAACAGGCTAAAATAGAGGGAAGAAGTAGTAAGGGAAAAGGAGATTAAAAGGGAAAGGGACTGAATGAAGGGAGGGAAGACTGAGTGAGGCAGAGGTCAAAAATTAAAACTCTATTATGGAAGGAAAGGGAGAAGGGTGAACTAAAAGTGTAAATGGAGGGAAAGGGGATGGAGGGAAAGACACAGACAGTAATCATAACTGTGAATGTGCATGTGATGAACTCTCCCATAAAATGGAGATGGATAGCAGCATGGATTAAAAACCATAATCCAACACTATGTTGTTTACAAGAAACACATTTGAAATGGGAGCATACACATAGGGTAAAGGTAAAAGGCTGGCACAGAATACATTGTGTATCAGCTTCAGCTGATGTAAAAAATCAGGGGTAGCAATCTTAATCTCAAACAAAGCAAAAGCAAAAATAGGTCTAATCAAAAGAGATAAGGAAGAAAACTATATCCCTCTAAAATTCACCATAGACAACGAAGCAATTTCATTACTAAACATATATGCTCCAAGTGGTATAGCATTCAAATTCTTACAAGAGAATTTAAGGGAATTACAGAAAGAAATAGACAGCAAAACCATCCTAGTGGGGGACCTCAACCTCCCGCTCTCTGAACTTGATAAATCTAACCTCAAAATAAACAAGAGAGAAGTTAAGGAAATAAATAAAACTCTGGATAAGGTAGATGTAACAGATCTCTGGAGAAAATTGAATAAGGATAGAAAGGAATATAGCTTTTTCTCACTGGGACATGGTACATAAACAAAAATTTACCATGTACTAAGCCATAAAAATCTCACAATTTGATGCAGAAAGACCAGAGATAATAAATGTATCCTCACAGCATAATGCAATAAAAATTATATGTGATCAAAGGCCATGGAAAAATAAAGCAAAAATTATTTGAAAACTAAACAATCTAATCCTAGAGAATGATTGAGTTAAACAACAAACTGTAGAAACAATCAACAATTTCATTCAAGGGAATGACAATAATGAGACAACCTAATTAATCTCATGGGATACAGCAAAAGCAGTTCTTAGGGGAAGTTTTATTTCTTTGAAAGACTGCACGAATAAAATAGAGAAAAGGAGACCAATGAATTGGGTGTGCAGCTGAAAAAGCTAGAAAAAGAACAAATTAAAAATTTCCAAGCAAATGCCAAAGTAGAGGTACTGAAAACCAAAGGAGAAACAAGAAAATAAAAATTAAGAAAACTATTTAATAATAAATAAAATAAAGAGTTGGTTTTATGAAAAAAATAAGAAAATTTACAAACCTGGGTCAAGGAAAAACAAAACCAAATTACCAATATCAAAAATAAAAAGAGTGAATTAACATCCAATGAGGAGGAAATTAAAACTATTAGAAATTACTTTGCCCAATTATATGCCCATAAATTTGACAATCAAAATGAGGATGATTATTTTAAAAAAAACATAAATTGCCCAACATGACAGAACAGGAAAATGATAAATGTTGGAAAGGATGTGGGAGTTGGAATGCTAATTCATTGTTGGTGGAGCTGTGTGCTCATCCAGCCATTCTGGAGAGTAGTTTGGAACTATGCCCAAGGGCTACAAAAATGTGCATGCCCTTTGACCCAGCAATATCGCTACTAGGACTGTATCTCCAAGAGATCATAAAAATGGGAAAGGGTCCCACATGTACAAAAACTTTTATAGCAGAACTCTTTGTAGTGGCCAAAAACTGGAAATCAAGAGGATGCCCATCAATTGGGGAATGACTGAATAAATTATGGTATATGAATGTAATGGAATAGTATTGTGCCATAAGAAATGATGAACAAGAACACTTCAGAAAGACCTGGAAAGACTTATATGATCTGATGCTGAGCAAAAGGAGCAGAACCAGGAGAACTTTGTGCACAGAAATGACCACAGTGTATGAGAATTTTTTTCTGGTAGACTTGGATCTTCATAGCAATGCAAGGATATTAAAAAAAAAAAAAATACCAATGGTCTTCTAAGGGAAAATGCCTTCCACATTCAGAGAAAGAACTATGGAATTCAATCACAGAATGTAGCAGATCATATGTGTTTGTGTGTATGTGTGTGTGGGTGTGGGTATGGGTGGATGTGCATTATGTTTTGGTTTGTTATATGATTTCTCCCATTTATTTTAGTTCTTCTACACAGCATGACTACAACAAAAATGTATTCAATAGAAACATATGTGTAGATCCTATATAAAATTGCATGCTCTCTTGGGGAAGAAGGGAAGTAGTGCGGGGGAAGGTAAGAGGGAAAAAAAAATCCAAGTTTTATGGTAGTGATTGTAGAGCATTAAAAATAAATAAAATGAATATATTAAAAAATATAAATTGCCCAGTTTAACAGAAGAGGAATTTGAATACATAAATAACCCCATCTCAGAAAAATAAATTAAACAAGCCATCAATGAACTCCCTAGGAAAAAATCTTCAGGGTTAGATGGATTTACAAGCAAATTCTATCAAAGATTTAAAGTGCACTTAATTCCAATACTATATAGACTATTTGGGAAAACTGGGGAAGAAGTAATCCTACTAAATTTTTTTATGACACAAATATGCTTCTGATAGCTAAACCAAGAAAGGCCAAAGCAGAGAAAGAAAATTATAGACCAATTTCTCTGATAAATATAGATGCAAAAATTAAAAAAAAAATATTAGCAAAAAGAAAACAACAACTTATCACAAGAATAATACATTAGGAATTGATAGGATTTATACCAGGAATACAGGGCTGGTTCAATGTCAGGAAAACTATTAGCATTATTGATCATATCAACAATAAAACTAACAGAAACCAAGTAATTATGCCATTAGATGCAGAAAAAAAACTTTTGATGAAACACAACACCCATTTCTATCGAAAACTCTGGAAAGTATAGTAAAAAAATTGAACTTTCCATAAAATAATAAGTATTATCTACCTAAAACTTTCAATAAGCATTATACACAATGGGGACAAGCTAGATGAACTTCCAATAAGATCAAAGGTGAAACAACGATGTCCATTATCACCACTGTTATTCAATATGGTATCAGAAATGCTAGCTGTAGCATTAAGGAAAGAAAAAGAAATTGAAGGAATTACAATAGGCTAAGAAAAATCTAAGTTATCACTCTTTGCAGATGATATCACAATATACTTAGAGAATCCCAGGGAATCAAGTAAAAAACTACTTGAAATAATAAATGACTTTGACAAAGGTGCAGGTTACAAAATAAACCCACATAAATCATCTGTGATTCTATATATTACTAACAAAACCCCACAGCAAGAAATAAAAAGAACAATCCCTTTTCAAGCTGCGGCAGTCACTATAAAATATCTGGGAGTCTACCTGCCCAACAAACCTACAAAACCAGGGACTATATGAACAAAATCACAAAACACTTTTTGCACAAATAAAGTCAAATCTAAATAAGTGGAAAAATATCAGCTGCTCATGGATAGGCCAAGCTAATATAATAAAAATGACAATTCTACCCAAATTAATTTGCTTATTCAGTGCCATACCAATCAAACTATCAGATGATTATTTTCTAGAGCTAGAAAATATGATATCAAGATTCATCTGGAAGAATAAAATGTCCAGAATATCAAGGGAACTAATGAAAAGTAATGCTAGGGAAATTGGCCTAGCCCTACCAGATCTCAAATTGTATTATAAGGCAGCCATCATCAAAGCCACTTGGTACTGGCTAAGGAACACAGGGGTAGGCCAGTGGAATAGATTAGGTCCTCAAGACACAGTAGTCAATGAATATAATAATATACTCTTTGATAAACCCAAGGGCCCCAGGTTCTGGGATAAGAACTCACTGCTTGACAAAAATTGCTGGGAAAACTGAATAACGTTGTGTCAGAAATTGGGCATAGACCAATGCCTGACACCATACACAAGAATAAAGTCCAAATGGATCTAAGTGTAATTGTTGATATTATAAACAAATTAGGGAGCAAAGAATAGTGTGTTTGTCAGATTTATTGAGAATGGAGAAATTTATGACTAAACAAGAGATATAGACTATTATCAAGTGCAAAATAGATAATTTTGGTTACATTAAATTGAAAAGTTTTTTGCACAAACAAACCCAATGCAACCAAGTTTAGGAGGGAAGCAGAAAACTGGGAAAGAATTTTTGCAACTAGTACCTGTGATAAAGGTCTCATTTCTAAAATATATAGAAAACTGAGTCAAATTTACAAGAATACAAGTCATTCTCCAATTGATAAATGATCAAGAGAGTTTTCAGAGAAAGAACTTAAAGCTATCTACAATCGTATGAAAAAATGCTCTTAATCACTATTGATTAAAGACATGCAAATCAAAACAACTCTGAGATGCCACATCCCACCTATCAGATTGGCTAACATGACAAAACAGGAAAATTTTGAATGTTGGAGATGTGAGTTGGAACACTAATTCCTTGTTGGTGAAGTTGTGAGCTGATTCAGTCATTCTGGAGAACAATTTGGCACTATGCACAAAGCATTACAAAAATGTGTGTACCTTTTTTACCCAGAAATATCACTTTTGGACCTCTACCCAAAAGAGATCATAGAAATGGAAAAGGATCCAACATGTACAAAAATATGGATAGCAGCTCTCCTTGTGGTGGCCTCAAACTGGAAGTCAAGGGGATGCCCATTAATTGGGGAATGGCTGAACAAGTTGTGGCATATGAATGTAATTGAATACTATTATGTTATGAGATGAACAGGAAGACTTCAGAGAAGCTTAGAAAAACTTACATGAACTGATGTTGAGTGAAATGAGCAGAAACAGGAGAACTTTGTACACAACAACAACCACAGTGTGTGAGGAACTTTTATGGTAGACTTAGTACTTTATTGCAATGCATGGGCTTAAGAAGTTTCCAACTGACTCTTGAGACAAAACACCTTTCACATTCAGAGACAGAACTATGGAATTGGATTCCAGATAGAAACAGATCGTTTTCTTTTGTATTATGCTTTGTTTTGTTTTATAGTTTCTCCCATTCGTTTTAATTTTTCTATGCAACATGTACTTAATAGGAAAAAAAGGTATCCTCAAAAAAAAAAATCTTTGATCTGGGTGAAGCTCCTTCCCATTATTCATAATGTGAAGAGGACTGGATAAGAGTAAATAAAGGAATGCCTGCCAAACCTGACTATAGTGTATAATATCTGAAAATTTAACTGGAATCTCATTGTGAAGGAGTTTATTGTCACTAAGAGAATATATATTTTATCTTGTGCACCTAGATGGTACAGTGGATAGAATGCTGGACTTGAAATCAGAAATACTCATCTCCCTGAATTTAAATATGGCTTCAGACATTTACTAGCTGTGGGACCCTTAGCAAGTCACTTAAATCTGTTTGTCTTAGTTTCTCATCTATCAAATGATCTGGAGAAGGAAATGGCAAACCACTCCAGTATTTTTGCCAAGAAAACCTCAAGTGGAATCACACCTAAATGTGACTGAATAACAACAACTTATTTTATCTTTAAGAAAGTTTAAAGTTTAAGGCATATAGAAGGGAATTCATGTGCTCTGAGACTTAGAGGAGGTATGAATGCCAAGCGAAATCTCTGGTGAATTATTCAGTTGTATCCTAGTCAAGGTAATAAAATTCTTCCTGAGTAAAAAAAATGGATTGACTTCAGAGAACTGTCTTCATGATGATCAATTTGACATGGAGGATAGAGAAAGTGGAATTTCTTGATGTTCTGGTATATGAAGAAGGAAAGATGCAATGAACAAATCAGAAATTCCAATACATCCCTTGTTAGAAATGCTTCAGGTGAACAGTAAACCAGAGGAATCACACTTCTACATGAAATGGACTGAAGCCATGAGTAATTTAATCACATACCAGTACAATATTCTTAAAAATGGAAACATTTCTGATATCCCTTCTCTTCATTTCTGACTGTGATCAAAGTTGGAGAGGCAAACAAGAGGAAGAAAGATAAGGGAAATATTAGAAATCAGTGGAATTAGGTGCAGTCCAGGGTGTGGTTGGAAAATTAAGGGAAACAAAGTAACTTAATTTGAAAGTCAATACAGGCAATTATATAATCTTAGGAGAAATTTGAAAAGCAAGGTGATGGTAAGTGTAATAATTAAAATCTATTTTATCACTTTTAAAAATCTTTTGCAGCAGGTTAGCTGGAAGTAGTCAATTCCATAATATGGAATGCTTGGGAAAAATTAGCCTTTACTTTAAATATAATATGAAATAATTGAGATTATAAATTAGGAATCTGTATGATAACATTTTGAAAATAGATCCAGGTGTAGGTGAGCTTATTCTGATCTCATTCAAAATGAATTATTGATTATTAATTATTACTGTTATTATTAATTGTGGTTTTTATACTATATCAGGAAAATTATTATCTGTGATTTTAAGCTGTTACCTCATTATGTGATCTGTAATGATACCTAACATTAATATCATTTTGTACTATAAATATTATTTGAGATGGGAATGCTTCTTTAATTCTTTTGGGTTATGGATTTAACTGCTAAAAGAATAATGTAAAAAATAATACTCAGTAGCAGATTAATAGCTGAATTAGGATGTCAATATTTTAAAATTTCAGGAGCTAGCTGCATTCTTAGGTGGTTAAACGCAGTGAATTGATTTCAATTAAGAACCAAAAATTGAAAGGAAAAGATTTTTTAGCAGTCTCTAATGAGCCAAAGAGTAAGGTTAGCTCATCTGACAATCATGTTCACTCATTTTTCAGGATAATTCTATAGGAAGACCTGACTGAATCTGCATAAATTTGGATATGCTAAAGATATTAGTAATTTTGATTTGTCTTGTATTGTTCAGTTATTTAAATATTATTTAAGTAACTCTGAAAGCTCCGCTCTCTGCCTGGGGAAACTGGCCACACCCTGTCATCACTGAATCAAATTCCTTAGGTCTCTTTGCATGGCCCAAAAGCAACATGTCAATTTAGGGTCCTAAGGTATTTTAGCCCAATACATTTTTAAACTAACCTGATAATAACAGGTGTGGATTTTAATTGCTTGTAAAACTTTACATGTATTTCCTAATAATTTATGGATAATATTTTTTTAAAGTGTTAAAGGCATTAGGGTTTAGAAATTAAAACATTACCATTTGTGATTAGAAATCCAGACTTGATTTGATTTAAGCCAAAATCTGCCATGAAGAAAATGAGAATGGGGTCTGAGAGTTCTATCCGTAATAATATTATTGTGTTAAACTGCAGCCTAACATAAAAAATATACTTGACATTAGGAAATTTGATAGCTGTATGGATGCAAGAAAGTTCTCTTTTTCCCAGTTTACTGTTCTGTAAGGGGATATTAATAGAATCTACTTCCCAGGATTGTTAGGAGGATCATAAGTTAACATATGAGGATCATATGAGTATCAGAGTGCTTGGAATAGTGATTGGCATAGGGCAAATACTATACAACATTAACTTTTAAAAAAACATACCTTTCATTGGATGTAATTGCTTCATGCTTGATAACTTTATATGGGTTTTTAGAAGTCAACAGTGTACAATATCAATAGTGATGAAATGAATGATCTTCTGTGAAGTGCATCGACAACAACCCCAGTATACACAGGAGGGCCTGCTGTATGAGTTCTTAGATTTGTTTTTCTAAAAGGAAAGTAACTTCTGAGGTGTCAACAATCACTTTAATCAAGCACATATATCATTCACTTAGTTCAAGGGAAAAAAATCAGCACTCTGAACTTCAGAGGAAATGCAAACAGAGAAATAAAGACCAAAAGAAAGGGTTTCCAATTGTCTGACCATAAGTGATACACACATCACAGATCAACATATAGATCCAATTGTCTGAGCATTACATACATGATTATAAGAGAGAGAAACACCAACACCTGGGTTTTCAAAGCCAAGGGACTCCTTAGTGGCTACTCTGATCTCATCTGGCCAAATAAACAGTTCCAATGAATAAACCCCAAAACAAAATCTCACTTCAGAGCATATATAATTTTTTCAGAACCAGAGGACATCACAACTCTTAAGAACCAGAGCCTCATTAAAAATTAACAAAAGGTGTGGACCTTCCCACAAAACAAATCTACCTTAATCAATTTTTCCTTAATGGGCAGGTCCATTAATTGGTGGGTCAGATCTATAACTGTCATTAATGTAATTAACATTATAGCCTTTGGAACTGCATTCAACTAAATTAAGGCCATCTGATTGCTAATGAACTTTGTTTCAAGTTTTAAATGTATAATATTTTTATGGTATTATTATGTTTCTAAACTTACTTATATTGTGTGACTGTGCAAACAATGGCATCACTTCTGTGTTGGAAAAAGCAATTTCTCTTATAATCTAAATGTTGTTAGTTTAAGAACTGCAATTTCTTTTTTTTAAAGAATGAATGGGTTAAGAAACTGTTAGGTACTTCTATCAGAGCTGCTGACCATGTACTGCAATATTTTGAAATACTGAAATTTCAGAAATTATAAACTTCCAAATTTTGCCTATATTAAAAGGGAGTTCACTTATGAAAATTATGAGATTGTTAACTAAGTTACTTGAAGTTATTGCTGTAATCAGGTGTTTATATAGGAATGTTTACAAGGGAAAATTGGTAATTGTACAAAGAAAAAGTCTTGTAAAATCTCCTTTGTGAACCTTCGAGGATTTTTAGAATCATCTTGTCCAAAATTCTTATTGACTCTGAGCAAACCTTGCACAGAGTGGGAGAATACTTCTCAAACTTGTTTCATCTAAGCATATGTGTGTGAGTGTGTGTGTGTGTGTGTGTGTGTTTAATTGAATTATCACATATTCACTTATCCATGTGTGATTCCAGAAGGCAATTAATTTTCTAAAATTCTATGATAAATTTAAAAGCAAAGAGAAGAAAAAGATATTGACTAAATTTGTAAAGGCCTAGTTAACTTTGTCATTGTAATATAACTAATTTAATTGCGTACATTTTTCTTTTTGACTCGTTAAAACTGAGACTCCTCCTAATTGGAAAAACCTTTTAACTAGAGGGAGATGGTAAATAGGAATTTTGTGGCAATTAGGAAATTATTTTGTTCTTAAGAGTTTTGAGATTTATTTATGTTACTTAGAGATATTTTACACCAATTTAGCTTTGATAAATTCCAGTTTTACGCATTAATTTTTGCTTTAAGATTGAATGAGAGAGATCACTGTCATGGTTTCCAAGTAATTGCTTTATGAAAATTTAGTGATTTATTTTAACTTTCAAATAAATTTTAAGCTGTTCTGAAGAATGGGAAATATTTTTAGGGAGGAATATTTAAGTAAAAAGAAATTGTAAAATAAATTTGTGTGACTTTTAAAAGTTCTCCTAATGTTTTATTTGTAAGCTAATATATTGCAATAATTTTATATTAATAAAAGTTTTGTCCAAACCTACTGTGATATTTCAGAACTCCTAGGTCAAGGAGAAAGTATTGCAAGCAGTCAGAAAGAAACAATATGAGTACTGTGGAAATACAATCAGGATAACACAAGATCTAGCAGCTTCTACATTAAGGAAACAAAGGGGTTGGGATATGATATTCCAGAGGTCAAAGGAACTAGGATTACAACCAAGAATCACTTACCCATCAAAACTGAGTATAATACTCTCCCTCTCTCTCTCCCTCTCTCTCTCTCTCTCTCTCTCTCTCTCTCTCTCTCTCTCTCTCTCTCTCCAATCACTTGCTAAAATCTTTGTTGATACTACCTTTCCAGCATCTCTCTCATATGACCCTTTTGTCCACTCACGGGGCACCACACTTACAGAGGTACTCACCATCTTTTGCCTGGACTATTTGAGCCTCCAGTTTGGCTGTCCTTCCTGTTTACAACTTCTCTAATTTGCCTTCCCAAAAGCTGAGCGCTTTGACATTTCTAAAACACACATCTGATCATATATCACCTTGCCTGCTTAAGAAGCTTCAAAGATTGTTCTTAGTAGAGAAGGCAAACTTCTCTCTTTGTCATTCAGTACTCTCCAAAATCTAACTCAAAACCATTTTCTTAACATGTTTCCCCTTCCTCCACTGCAAGATTCTACCAATCAGGTCTACTTACTGTTCTTTTCAAGATTTCGGTTCTACGCCTTTAGGAAGGCTTTAACTCTACCTCTGCCCACTCATCCCAACTTCCTGCCTTTCTCTTCATCTTCTGAAATCTACATCCCTTCATCTCACCACATGCTTCAATAAACCTTTCTTGATTTTTTCCACCCACCACTGAATCACTGTATATATTTTGTTTGCATTTAATAGAGACAACACAATTGGGGTAGAGAGACGGTCTCAAAGTCAGGAATACCTCAGTTAAGTTTCTTTTCTCACTTTTATTGTCTGTTTTATCCTGAGTGAAAAATTTAACCTCTTATTACTCTCTCTAGTCACTCTCTCAGAATCTAAGTTGTAGAGAAGGTGCTGCAGTCCACCATTCGAAGTAGTCTTTCCAGAGATGTTATTTCACCAATGAAATCTTGGGTTCAGTTCCTATCCCTTTTGTTCTGTTTTGTGTTTCCTTGTATCTGAATATGTTGAATCTCCTAATCCCATCTCTGGTAGAATCTAAAATCCTTGAAAGCAGGAGCCATTTCACTTTTGTATTTGTTGAGGGCCAGGATGGAATGCTGTTGACAAGTTCAGGATAGACCTTCAGGGAAACTGTTCTTTGAGACTGTGCTCATTATCATCAAGAATGACTCTTCATTTCCCTTGATGCTGCTGTCTCTGTGAGACCAACAAGAGAACTACAGAAAACAAGGGATATGTAAAATAGAAGTCCTCTAGGCTAACAGTCTTCAAGATAATAAGACTGGCCAAATCACTAGGACAGGAGAGGAGTAGAAAGTTATGTAGACTTGCAGTTTCTGTCTGTATATACCCTGACCCTCAGATCAATAAATGGAGTTGACTTGTCTACTCCCACCTGCCCATGTATCTTCTTCACCATATCACCTAGCCGTGTGGGGATGCAGGCCATCCGCCACAAGTATTTTTGTGTCCATGTGAACCACAATGTCTGTCTTTCAGTGGATACTTAAGAAAATATATTTTTTCAATTATTACCAAAGACAACTCCTCTCCATGCATACTTGATTTTTCCATTGCTTTCCTGCTTCAATAGCAAATTATATCTACACTGATTTCCTCACCCTTTCTACCCCTGACACTTGCTTCCCAATAATCTCCAATCTCTCTCTATTTACTTTCCCTTCAAACATCCCTAAATTTCTTACATCCTTTAATAAAAATGATGCTACTATTCCCTCAAGATATCATCTTCCATATCACCTCATTTTTCAGCAAAACTCTTTGAAAAAGTTGTCTATCCACCCTCACTGGATATACTCCCCCTTCGGTCACTAACTCCACAAAATTTTGCAGTCTAACTTTCAAGTTCATCATTCAAATGAAATTTATTACTCTCTTTAAATAAACCAATAGTTTCTCAATTGGCAAATCTAATGGTCTTTTCTCAGTCCTAATCATTCTCAGCCTATCTACTCTTTTGACACAGTTAAATAGCCTTTCTTCTTGGAAAATAGCTTCACTTTCAAAAATTGCTTAAATAGATAAATGACAGAGATAGATATAGAGATAAGGATATGCGAAGTTATACAGAGATACAAACACACACACACACACACACACACGGCTTTATAAACATTTCTAGACTCTCATTCTTTGAGAACTTTCTGCTAACAAAGTAAAACACTAAGTAAAACTAAGCTATAATAACCTCATTTGAAAGTGCACAAAACATTTAACATCCTACATCTATAGTACTCCCACAACCTCTCTATTTTTAAAGTGTTTTTCAATCAATAGAACTTTATTTTCTTTCTCTCCCACCCCTACCCACTAGGGAACAAAGAGAGAGAGAAAATAAGCAAAAAAAAACAATTAAAAATATCTATAGTCAAGCAAAACAAATTTCTTCCTTGGTTTTGTGTGTGTGAGTGTGTGTGTGTGTGTGTGTGTGTGTGTGTGTGTGTATGTGTGTGATTCTGGACCCCTAACATATTATATGACCACAGTGTCATTAAGTCAATGGTGTATTTCACCATCAGTCCTCTGGCACCATGAATGTTCACAGTATTGAGCATAGTTATTTTAACTTTCATTTTTTCTTTACAATGTAGTTATTTTCATATAAACTATTCTGTTCTTTTAATTCATCGGTTTTGAAAGTCTTCAAAATTAACAATTTTTTCATACAAATGTTTACCTGTCTTCTTGAAGTAATCAATTTCCTCAGTACTTAAATCATAAATATTCTATTATATTCATTAACCACAATTTATTGAGTCATTCATTGTCCCCAGTGGTCAGTGTTACCTAAGGTTCTTTCATGAGCTCTCAATTTTTCCCTCTGCATCACTGCTTAGCAACTTTATCAACTTCAGTATCATCAGTAAATATCATCTCTTTACAGAAAAAAAGTCAGATGTATGAATCTCTTCTCTATCACGGTTTTCTGGAGATATCTGATATTCACCATTTCCAAACTAAACTAATTAACTTTTCCCCAAAACCATTTCCTCTTCTGATTCCCCTGTTTCTGTTGAAGGCAACAACATTTTTCTCATCTCTAAGCTTCACTGACTTTAATAATATTTTCCTGGACTTGTCACTCTCACTCACCTAACATGTCTAAACAGTTGCCCAATCTTTCTAGTTCTGAGTTCACAATACCCATATCCTTATCTATAATCCCATAGCTGCCACTTTGTTCAATTTCTCATCACCCATCTTTTTTATCATTGCAACAGCCTAGTTGATCTCCCTGACTTAAAGCTCTAACTCCTCCAGTTGATCCTATGCACAATTGCTAATATAGTTTTCCTTAACTTAACAAATAATACCATGTGACTTCTCTACTCAACCAATTCTAGTGGATTCTTATTGCTGATAGGATAAAATAACTCTTTATTTATCTTCTACAATGCTATACAAGATATAACCGATTTTATAGCAGCATTGGATTTTACCCTTCATGCCTTACTTTTCAATCCAGCCATACTTTCTTTCTTCCTGTTCTTTACTCATTCACAACACTCCATTTACCATTCCCTCACCTTTACTGATCATTACTCATACCTGGATGCATTGTCCCTTTACCTCTGCCTCATGGAGCTTCTCTCTACCTTTCAGCCATAGCTCAGGCACTATATTAAAAATACTGCCTTCTCATAAACACCAGTGCCCTTTCTTCCAAAGAATCTTACTGTTAAACATGATATATATCACAGATTGTATGTATAAATATGTTTATGGATGAATGTATGTGCATAAGTGCTTACATGCACATGTGTACATATAAATTCATTGGGAAATGTGAATGTATAAGTGCATTAAATTTAATGCATATGTTTACATCATTTATAATGTGTTTTTGTGTGTTCTATAGTATTAACTTATATGCATTTTAATATGTACTTCTCTCTCCAATAGTCAGTCAACAAGCATTTGTTAACCTCCTACTATGTTTCAGGAATTTTAATAAATAGTGGAAATACAAACTAAGACAAGAGGTAATATCTGCCTCAAGGAATTCAAAGTCTAATGAGGGAAAAAATATAAAAATGTATAAAAAGACAATGTGTACATGATAAATTAAAAGAACAGAGACACTCTCATTAAGGAAAATTGGGAAAGATTTCTTATAGAAGGTATGAATTTAGCTGGAATTTCAAAGATACTTTAAGGAGAACAGAAGATGCATATGAGGAAAAATTGAAAATATCTAGGACTTAACACAGTGCCTGACACATAGTAGTCACTTAATAAGTACTTACTGAGTAATTGATCAATTCTGGATTGCTAGATTGATCAGTTTTTGTCTGTAGTACATGCTATTAGATGAAAGTGCTGGCAGAGATGGAAAGATTAGACAAGACACATTCCCTTCTGGGAAGTTTTCTTTCTCTTGGAAGTATAAAAGGCACAGAGATAATGGAGGTAAGCAATATTGCATAGCGTATCTTTGGAAGAGTTTCAAAATCAAAAGCAAAGTGAAATCTCATGGTGAAAGAGCTTCACTGACCAGGATGATCATGGAAAAAGTGACGAAAAATATGACATTTAAATTAGGTTTTCCAGAATGAATAAGAAGTCAACTGGGAAGCAGGGCAGTGAAATCAGAAGAGTACATAGCAGATTCAGGAAAAAGTGAACAATTTTATTTGGGTGAAAATTAGAATATATGAAGAAAAACTAGAAGAGAAAGCTGGAAAAGTAGGAGGAACTCTGAATTATGAAGGGCTCTTAATACCAGACAGGGAAGTTTAAATTTTATTAAGTAGCCAAGAGGGAACAGTTTCAAATTTTGAATAGCTGAGTGAGACGATTAAATCTAGACATAAGAAATGTTATAGAATTAGAAACAATATGAATTAGATAAGGGCCAAGAAGAATTGGAAAATATGTTGGAAGACTTGTGAAATATTATATGCCAGGAGAAATAGATATCTTTGCTATTGCAGTATCAATGGGAATAGATAAGAGGGTATGGATTAAAGAGCAATTGATGTCCAACAATAGATGCATCCTGGGCCATCTCCAGTTGTCCTGATGAGTATCATGGCACTGGACCCAGATGTCTCAGAAGAAGAAGGTGAGGTTGGTGACCTTGCACAGTCCTGCCTCACTCAAATCAAAATCAACTGCAAGTCATGTCATCATCTTGATGTCATGGTCCTCTTCGAGAACAAAGGACAAACAGAAGCTATGAGTGAGTAACAGCTCCTGTACTCTCCTCTCCTGTCCTCTCCTGTTCTCTCCTCTGGTGTTCTGCCCAGGGGAAGGTAAACTCCACAACTGAAAGCTGCCTTTTTTTCACTGGGTTTACTGGATACACTTCTTCCTCAAAGATCAAGCCTTACACTCAATTCACTCTGGAGCTCATAGACTGGACAACAAGTCCCCAACCACAGAGTGGATGTAACAGCTAAATAGTAATTGTTTCTCCTTTGCCCAGGAACTCTGAGGGTCTTCCCCTCCCAGTTTGTTTGTTTTGGATTAAAGGAGCCATCCCTTGAGTAATTAAAAGAAGCCTATTCATTGAATGGGTGTATCTCACTCACTTTATGATAAGACCTAAGCCTTAAAGGACCAGGGTCTCACATTGCATCCTGGGCCATCTCCAATATTCCTGATGAATATCATGCCGCTGCAACCAGATGGCTCAGGAGAAGGTGAGGTTGATGGCCTTGCACAGCCCTCTCTCTCTCAAATCAAAGTCAACAGTAAGTCATATCATCATCTTGATGTCAGAGTCCTCTTCAAGAATGAAGAACAAACAGAAAACAACAAGTATGATTGAATAAACTGTAGTATATGAATGATGACAAATAAGAAGTAGCTGATTTGGAAATATGTAAAGACTTGTGTCTTTCATCAAAAATGATTCAGAGTAAGTTGAGGAGGAATAGTATAGTCTATGCTACAACATCAATATACAAATGAATATTTTGGAGGACATTTATAAACTAATGAAGACTGAATTAAGCAGAAACTTTAAAATAATTTATACAGTGATAAAACTATACAACTACTTTGAAAGTTCTAAGAACTAAGATCAATAAAATGGCCTATTATGATTCCAGAGGACAGATGATGATACATGATATCCATTACAGAGTGTTAATGGATTTAGGGTGCAAAATATAATATATACACATACATACATACATATGTATAGCTGTATGTGCACTCATCTATGTGAAGACACTGGGGAATTTTCTAGGTGTATTTAGTGTAAAAACTTGATTTTGTTTCATTTATTTACAAAGTAAGGTTATAGTGAAAAAAATTTTCTATTATTTTTTAATGGTGAGGTAGGAGGGATGTAGATATGAAAATGACATGAATTTTCAAATGAGTTCACTGTACTTTTAGTTTTAATTAACTAACTTTGTCACATGAGATTCTCAGTAATGGGGGTAATATACAAATATGTGTCATATAAAAATAAAACATAATAATAAAACTAAAAGAAAAAAGTAATTGTAAGGTAGAATTAATCAAATATGGAAGCTAAGTAGATTTGGAAGTGAAGAAAAAGAAGTGATAACATCCCACCACCACCATCATTTCAATATGGGAAGAAAAGTAAAAGAAATGATTAACTCAGAAGACAAAAGAGGTTAAAATGCATAGATTGTTTCAGATGTATTGATTTTGAATTGGAAGCAGAATATGCATGTACACACATAAAATGATATGAATATGCACATGCATGCAAACATGTATATACATGTTTATTCATATAGATACACTTGTTTGACTTGATTACCTTTACAGTCAAAAATCCTAAAGATAGTTCTTTCAGAAGAAGGATTGATGTCCAATATTATTAAAAAATAATGTATAAAATCCTTTCTGTAGTCCATTTAGGTTACTTTAGGTCATTGCATCCCTGTTTTTTAATCATCTTAGATCACAAAGAGATAAAAAGAGCATATATTACATAAGGAAATATTTAAAGGGGAAAATTTCTGTGAGTGCTATATTCCTATATATTATGTGTTTAGATCTTTTCACTTATACTCCAGTGAAACTCTGGGGTGCTACATTCAATCTTTAGTTCTATTTTAAGGATTACCTTCTTTTCCAAAAATCATATTATACTCACCATGATAAGTTATTTTACAGGGAAAAAAATAACACAGTCCTATTATATTCTATGCATAGTTGACACACACCTGAACCTCAGCCTTTGCTGTCTGGATTTCATTTATCATCTTGGAGCAATTCTAAAATACTCAGCATGACATCTATATGCTTTTTTATATTACCATAAAAACTTGACTAAGTTTTGTATTGCAATATAGAGACTTTTGATATTTTCCTCTCTCCACATTTAATCACCAATAAAGATATGAAGAATTGAGGTCCGGTTCCACAACAGTTAGGCTTGTCCTTATACCATAGTCTTCACCAGTACCATATTTAAATCTTTTTAGAATGATAGAACCTGACAGAAGGTCATAATGCTGGCAAAACCTTTGAGAATCCATAGTAATGCCAAGCCCTAATTAGGAAATTCAGGAAGAATTTTTTGTGGGAATATTTAATAGCATAAAAATTTCCCCCTCGAAGGGAAATAGTTAACACCCAAAGAGATATTTTCAAATGTGCTGTCTTAACAGTCAAAAATCTAATTGACTAGAACAAATTTCTAAAAAAGAATAGCAAATTAGAACACTAGGAAGAAAGGATGTTCAATACACTTCTGAGTAGTTTTCCAACAAGCTATTTATGCCAAACAAAATGGAATTTTAACAGTGATGTAATGGGTAAATGGCCAATAAGCCCAGTACTTAGGTTTTTACATTTATTACTTCTGATGCAATTCCCTAAGTGGAAAAGACTGGGGAACCTTCTTCCAGAAGAGCTGTGATATTGTTTGATAGAAGTGCCTTTAAGAGACCTTTGAGTATATGTAGATATCACTTGGTGGACCACACTGGAATGAGTGTTTCAGCTGATAATATCAAAGAGATACCCCAACCTTTTGTGGCTACCTCTAAAACAATGATGTAGAAGTATGACCAACATTGCCAGAGAAGAGTGATATGCACACACACACACACACACACACACACATTTTTCCATCAATTTTCTGAAATTTGTTTTGTCATTTAACTGATAAAGTTTTGCTGTCTTTCAAATGTTTGGCTTTATATTTAGTTATTTCATAGATTGTTCTGTCAACATCATTCTGCATCAGTTTATATAAATCTACTCAAGAGTCACTGAATTGTTTCTATTTGTAATTTTGTGACAAATGTTTCATTAAAACAATCTACCAAAACAGGTTCAGAAATTGATTAATAACCCCTTCCATTTTACCAGGTTTTTACTAATGAAAAGTATGGTTGAAGGTTGTTCCTTATACGTTTGCTTACTTTTATTAATATGAGTTTTCATGTTTGTTTAGGAAAAAACTTTCTTATTATAAGGTCAGTATTGCATTTCTGTGTCAATGGATATACACAGTTTAATGATATTTCAGAGTTCCATACTTTTTCCCAAAATGCATGAACATTTATCTCTACCAACAGCATATTTCTGTCTTCTGAGGCAATTTCAAAATTTTCCATATTCACTTTCATGTGAAACGGACCTCAGAATTATTTCAATTTGCTTTTCTCTTTTGCATTAGTGACATGGAACTTCTCTTGATATGGTCATTGATATTTGCTTTCCTTCTTTTGAAACATTCCTTCTTTTAAAAATCACTTGTTTCTTCATAACCTCTAACATTTTTTCAGGAAAAAATGGTTTATATAAAATGTTCATTCACAGTTCTAGCTATTTTATATAAGAATTATCCTTTTTGGCTATAGTTGTAAAAGAGACACCTATATGTATATGTGTGTATGTATGCATGCATGCATGTATGCACATATACCCAAATGAATACATATGTGGTTGTGTATATCTTTGTGTATATATATATATATACATATACATACATGTATATAGTCTATATATATATATATATACATATACATACCCATATATCTATATTTTATAAGTCACTGCAGATATATGTATATAGATATATAGAGATGTATGTAGGTATGAATATATATGCATATGTGTATATATAGTAATACAACTAATTAATTTGGAGTTTGCTATAGAAGATCAAGTAGAATATTGGTCTAAAGCTATTTTTTTCAAAACACTTTCTATTTTTCTTAACAGTTATTGTTTGGAAGCCCTTGCCCTAATAATCCATGCCATTGCCTTTTTGCATAAGTTAATTTATTGAATTTATTATTTCCAGATGTTATTTATGTCCCAAAGATATTTTATGTATGTTATAATTATTTTGAAAGGAATATTTACCCATCTATTGAGGTTCAACTTGGGAATATATGTATAAACATATGCTTATGCACATATATGCATATGTATGTATATATATGCATGCACATGTGAATATCTATAAACCTCTCACTCCCAGCTCTCACCATTCTTTCAGTGTTACCAGAGTAACACAAGAACCCAAGGATTCCTAAGAAAGATAACCATTATATACTTCTTGGTAAAATCTCTGTGGGTAGTCATCTGTCACAGTGGGTAAAGTACTAGGCTCAGAGTCAAGAAAACTCATTTTCCTGAGTTCAAATCTGGCCTCAAACACTTACTAAATGTGTGACCCTAGGGAAGTCACTGAACTTTGCCTCAATTTCTTCATCTGTGAAATGAGCTAGAGAGGAAAATGGCAAACCATTACAATATCTTTGTCAAAAAAATCCAGTGATGTAAAAAACC
Source organism: Bettongia penicillata ogilbyi (assembly GCA_023548195.1). Classification (NCBI taxonomy): domain Eukaryota; kingdom Metazoa; phylum Chordata; class Mammalia; order Diprotodontia; family Potoroidae; genus Bettongia; species Bettongia penicillata. The sequence continues at coordinate 472,380 of JAJHZJ010000386.1, forward strand.
AAAACCACTGCATAGCAACAAAAATTATCTTGGTATCTGTTGCTATCTGTCTTTCTTTGTCTTTTGTCAATTCTTTACCTGTCAGTCTCTGACTGTCTCTCTGTCCTTCCCTCTGTATCTCCCTTCTTCTTCTTCTCCTTCTCCTTCTCCTTCTCCTTCTTCTTCTTCTTCTTCTTCTTCTTCTTCTTCTTCTTCTTCTTCTTCTTCTTCTTCTCCTCCTTCTTCTTCTTCTTCTTCTTCTTCTTCTTCTTCTCCTTCTTCTTCTCCTTCTTCTTCTCCTTCTTCTTCTTCTTCTTCTTCTTCTTCTTCTTCTTCTTCTTCTTCTTCTTCTTCTTCTTCTCTCTCCCTCTCCCTCTCCCTCCCTCTCTCTCTCTCTCTCTCTCTCTCTCTCTCTGTCTGTCTTTATATTTCTCTCTATCATCATATATTTGTGTGTATGTATATATATACATATACATGTATGTCTGTATGTACAGATACATAAAATTTCTACTACAGACTGTTTGGTTACATCCCATAGATGTTGATATATTGATACAATGAAGATGAAAAAATGATAAGCACTAGTACATTTAAGTTACCCTCCACAAAGAATCACCAAACAGATCTAGAAACTGCATTAGACTGAATCCTAATGAAGAAATACAGAAATAGTCATGGTGAGTAACTTTTCTAGTCAACCTCAGTATATGGATACAGGGAAATCTGAAGATCCTGAGGACAAGGTCAACATAGGGACAGTCCACAGAGCTTCCTAGCTGGCTGCTAGGGGCTGAGTCCATTGTAGTCTATTGTTGCCCAAACACAAAACCACGCCAGGAACTTATAGACCTCCAACCAGAGAGGCAGCAGTCAGATTTTGCTCTGGATCATACCACTCTGAGAACATTGAATGTTTGTCAGTGTATCCCTGAGATCCTGGTATAACAAAATTATCAATGCTTCAATAAAGCAACAGCAGTACTACACCAAACCTTCCCTCCAGAAATGCCGTAGAATCCAGCTTTATCATCAAGTCTGAAGTAATGAAGTAGGCCATAGAAAAGAATAAGGAAATAAAAAGAATGCCACTATAAATAGCTATTGTTGTGGCAGAGAAGCTCGAGAGACAAATCCAGAAGAGAATGACTTGAATGTATCTTCAAGTAGACTCAGAAAAAAACAAAATTTTGGGAAAAATTCAATTCAAATTATCAGAAAAGATACAGCAAAATTTGTTTTTTTAAGAGTTAAAATGTGGAGTGGAGCCAATATGGTGAAGTAAAACCAAGGACTTGCTAGAACTTTCCCTGTTAACCTAAGCAAATACCTGTAAAAAATGACTAAACAAATTCTAGAGTTGCAGACCTCACATAATGATGGAGTGAAGCAAATCATCAGCCCAAGACAGCCTGGAATGTCAACTGGAGGCATCTATAGTGATGCACTGGGAAGAGAGTACAGTCTAAGATGGGCCCCACCAGCACAGATAGGACTTGAGCAGGCCTTGTGGGAACTGAATCTCTGGAATCTGTGGAAGTTTCCAGACTTCACAATCCCAAAATGCCAAGGAAACATTGGAAGGTTCATAGAAAAAAGTTGTCAGACTTCTGTGAGAGAGTAGAGTGGTCTAACCCCAGCCCCAGAGCGGGGGAGAGGACAGAGGATCCTGTAGTAGCCATAGCAACAGCAGGAGCAGCAGCAGCTGTTTCTGGACCGCAGATTGGGGTGAGGGGATTGAGGGATAGATAGTATACCCCTCCACTCCAAATGGAAGTGTAACAATAAGCACCCCAACATACACAGGGGAATCTGCTACCACAGGTTCTTAGATCTGCATTCATAAAAGGAACGTAGCTTTCAAAGGGTTAACAATCACTTTAATCAAGCACAGATATCAGAGAAAATCAAAATAAAAATTTCAGAGAAATCAAAAATAAATCAACAGCACTTCCAAACTGCCGGACCATTACACACACACACACACACACATACACACACACACACACACACACACACACACGTGTCTGACCATTACATGCATACACAGTTACCAGAGAGGGAAGTATCCACTTCTGGATTTTAGCTGGGAGGTTCCTTAATGGTTTCCCAGAGTCTTTCTGGCCAAAGTAATATTTCCAGTCATAAGCCTCAAAGTAAAACATCACCCTCAGAGTGTTTATACACTTTTTAGATCCATAGTGCATAACCTTCTGACCCAGTGCCTCAATAAAAAAAACAAGAACAAAGGTACTTGGGACCCTACAACAAAACAACTTCCCTAATCAAGCTTCCCAAAATGGACAGGCCCATAAATGTGTGGGAAAGATCCTCTCCAGTCACATTATTCAATCAGAGGCAATTTTAGTAAAACAAAAACAGCAAAAGATCCTAATTTGATTGCCATTACAGGAGGCAGAGAACTATCTTGGAAAGAAGCTCAAAAGTAAGTAAATGACTGGAGAAATGAGCAAAAATAAGAAAAAAACAATCATACTACAGTATTTTACTTTGGTGAAAAGGAAGATCAAAATATACAAATATAAGACAACCATGTCAAACCTCCCACATACAAAGCCTCTAAGGAAAAAAAAAATACGACTTGAGCTCCGGCCAAGGAAAAGCTCAAAGAGGATTTTGGAAATCAGAGAGGTGGAGGAACAATTGGGAAGAAACATGAAAATGATAAAAGAAATCATGATAAATGAGTCAACTGCTTGCTAAAGGGGAATACCTTTAAAAATAGACTATCCCAAATGGCAAAAGAAATCCAAAAAGCCAAGAACAAGAAGAATGACGTAAAAAGCAGAATTGGCCAAATGGATAAGGAGGTCCAAAAGGTCACTGAAGAAAGTAATTGCTTAAAGATTGGAATGGAGCAGATGGAAGCTAATAACTTATGAAAAAATCAAGAAATTATAGAACAAAACAAAATGAATGAAAAAATAACAATGTGAACTCTCTCACTGTTAAAACAACTAAACTAAAAAATTGATCTAGGAGAGACAATTTAAAAATTATTGGGCTGCCTGAAAGTCATGATTGAAAAAAGAGCCTAGACATCATCTTTCAAGAATTTATTCAGGAAAACTTCCCTGATATTCTAACACTGGTGGATTAAATGGATATTGAAGGAATCCACTGATCTCCTCCTGAAAGACATCCAAAAAGGAAAACTTTGAGAAATATTGTAGAAAAAATCCAGAGCTCCTGGATTAAGGAGAAAATATTGCAAGTCACCAGAAAGAAGCAATTCTAGTACTGTGGAAACACATTCTGGATAACACATGATCTAGCAACTTCTACATTAAAGGATAAGGGAGTTTGAAATATGATATTCCAGGGGCCAAAGGAGTTAGAATTAAAACCAAGAATCCCCTATGCAACAAAACTCAGTATAGTTCCTCAAGGAAAAAAAATAGTCATTCAATGAAATAGAGGACTTTTAAACATTCTTGATGAAAAAAAAAAACAGAGCTTGATAGAAAACTTGACTTTCAAACACAAGAATCAAGAGAAAGTAAATAAGAAAGAGACATCTTAAGGTATTTATTAAGGTCAAACTGTTTACATTCCTACATGGAAAGGTAATATTTGTAACTCTTGAGACTTTTCTCGGTATTACAGTAGTTGAAGGGTTGAAAGAAGTATATATTGGGAGAAGGAGAAAGGGAGAAATAGAATGGGCTAAATAATCTCTCACATGAAAGAGGCACAAAAACAGCTTTTTCAATAGAAGGGAAAAGGGGGAAGGTAAGAAGGAAAGGGTGAACTTTATTCTCTTCACATTTGGCTTAAGGAGAGAATAACATGCACACTCAATTTGATATGAAAATCTATCTTACACTACAGGAAAGTAGGGGAGCATGAATAAGTGGTAGGTGGGGATGATAGAAGGGAGGACAAATGTAAGAAGGGGATAATTAGAAGTAAATATTTTTGAGGAGGAACATGCTCAAAAGAAAGAAGGAATAAATGGGGGACAGAATAGGATGGAGGGAAATATAGACAGTCTTTCACAATATGACTGCTATGGAAGTGTATTGCATGACTACACATATATAACCTATACTCAGTTGCTTGCCTTTTTGGTGGTGATGGATGGAGAGGGAGGAAGGGAGAGAAGATGGAACTCAAAGTTTAAAAAAAAGGCTAAAAATTGTTTTTACATGCAACTGGGAAATGACATATAGGCAATGGGGTATAGAAATCTATCTTGCCCTACACCAAAATAGAGGGGATGGGGATCAAAAGGGAGAAGAGTAACAGAAAAGATTGTTGATTGGAAGAAGGGGTAATCACAATGTACTCTGTCTTGAGGTGGGTGGAGGGGAGAGATGAGGAGAAAATAGAAACTCAAAATAGTGTGGAGGTAAATGTTGAAAACGAAAAATAAATTTTAAAAAAGGAACTAAAATGTTTTACATGAAATGAGAGCTCTTGTGAAGAAAAACAATGGAAAACTATGTCAAAAGTATTTGGAACATTTATAAGAGTATTACCCAACCATAATTCCAAAGGACTAAGGCTGAAACATGCCACATACATTCTGATAGAAGAAAAATGAAGAGTGAAGAATAAAATAATTTTTATTTATTTGGATTTGGCCAATGTGGAAATTTGCATAACAATGGGCTTTGTTTTCCTTTGTTTGCATTTGAGGAGTGAGGTTAGAGTAGGGAGAGGAGGAGGTAAATTCTGTTGATTCAAACAAAATATTTAAAATTTGTTATCTGTTGTCTCATTGTTATTTTTATATGTATTTTCCCCTATTTTTTGCATCACTCCTTTAAAATTATGTTATTTAAACTCCATTGACTTTGAATCCTTCAAATTTCCCTGAATGATTAAAATTTGTATTTTTTAGGTCTGAAGTTTGTATTTAATGTTTCTACCATACAGAATATGTACAATTTTTCTAAAAGTGGCTTGTCATGGTGAAGAACATATGTATATGCATATATATGTATAATATATACAAAAATACAAATTATCATTCAATATTTACCAAAGTTCTTCCTTATTTTACTTCCCCAATATTGTTTTTAGATCTTTAGCTTCTCTCCCATTTAACTGTCATATATTTCTAGGTCTGAATATACTACTTTGTTAAAATCTCCCAAATTTATTTTTAACATCTGCTTCTCTCTTGATTACAGATAGCACTTTTAAATTAATAAATATTATAAGTCCTTCCAGACCTCTCTGAAGTCTACATGTTCATCATTTCTTACAGCACAATTGTTTTCCATTGCATTCATATACCACAACTTGTTCAGTCATTCCCCAGTTGATGAGCATCCCCTTGATTTCCAGTTCTTGGCTACCACATAGAGAGCTCTTATAAATATTTTTGTACATGTGGGACCCTTTCCCATTTTTATGATTTCTTTGGGATATAGTCCTAGAAGCAATATAGAATTGGAAGTAAGAAAGAAGCAGAATATTTTTTCTTGCATTATGTCTTGTTTTGTTTAGGTTTTACTCATAGTTTTATTCATTTTAATTCTTCTGTACAACATGACTAATATGAAAATGTGTTTAATAAGAATGTATGTGTAGAACCCGTATAAGATTTGATGCCAACTCAGAAAGGGGAGAGAATCCAAAATTTATGGAAGTGATTGTAGAAAACCGAAAACAAATAAATTAATAATAATAATAGATTTTTAAAATAAGTAAATTAATAAATGTATTAGTTGGCTCACAAATGTTTAATATCTATATAGTTTAATTTTCTGTTTTGTGTTTAAGTATAATATGTTCCTGTTTATCTTTTTTAATACATGCATTTTTCACTTTTGCTTTTTCCTGCGTTACAATTTAATTCTGTTTATATTTTGAATTAGCTGACTTTTAAAAGATACTTTTCATCTTTCTAACTCTGCATGATTCTTTGTTTTAAGTGTGTTGCTTATAAACAAAAGATAGTTGAGTTTTCTTTCTCTGTCATTGTATCAAGTTCCTTTTTAGGGGAAATTTAATAGAGTTCATAGCTATGATTCTTAGGTTTTTTTAAAAAAAATCATATTAAATTATAATACTATTTCCTCACTCTTCTTCTGTCAAATAAATAGAAAAGTATGTATGGGGTGAACAATAAAAATTGAAAAATAACACATTAGTTGAAACAACCTGATTCCCTCCATTGTTCCTCTTCTAGCCCAGAGAGAAATCAGTTTTCCCCCTTCTCTCTCTCTCTGTCCCTTCCTCTCTCTCTCCTTCTTCCTCTCTCTCCCTGTCTCTCTCTCTTTGCTATTCTATTTGTGATCATCCCTTTACAGATGCCTTAACCTTGGGCACACCACAACCTCTTTGGAACTCAGCTTCCTACCCTGTAAAATGAGAATCTTACACTAAATAATTTTTAAAGCTCCTCCCCATTCTTTATGAAGCCTATTCCTTATGACTGTATCACTCCTAATTTCACCCTCTCTTTGCACCTACTTTTCTCTAGATCATATCCAGATTAATTCATTAAGTACTTTAATTTAATTTCTGTAATATTTTTCCTTCCCTCCCCCAATAATTTCAAATTTCTTTCTGACCTCAGATAAGTGTGAAGGTCATGAAGTTACTTTTATTCCTATCCAATTTCCATATATATAAATATAGATATATACACATATAAGTATGTATATACAGATATTTACACACAAATATGTATACATCTACATCTATAAATATACATATATACATACAAATGCATACATATATATGCACATATATATGTGTATGTGTATTCCAACAATTGATATAGCATGTGAGCCTTTCTTCCCCATTCCTTCCCTTAACTATTACTCTCCTAATCCTGCTGTCTTCTCTTTTTCTTAAATGCAATGCACATTTCTTCTCACTTTTTTATTTCTTAATAAAATTTCAAAGGAATTTTGGAAAATAATATTTTCTATTCTCCTTTTTAGAATATCTCCCTTCAGGATATAAAAATGGCCAAGGTCTCCTCCTGCATCTGGCTCCATCTCCAATTGTCCTACTGTATATCTTGCCACTGGAACCTGATGCCTCCAGAGGAGAAAATGAGGCTGGTGACTTTGAACAGCCCTCCTCACTTAAGTCCAATACACTTGCAAGTCACAGCATTACCTTCCTTATGCCATTGTCCTCTTCTTGAAGGAAAGACAAACAGTAGCAGTGTCTACAGTAGTTTGGTTTCAATTATCTACCTGCCTCTTCTCCCTCAATAAAAGTTATTAGAAGTCATTAATTCTTTTAGCAATATGATTTTTTTTATTCCTAGCTTTAATAGGTAATTAATTTTATATTAAAACTTTTTTTTCTTTTTGTGTTTTGCTCTGATATTTTCTTTTGTTCTATTTTCCATGCTTTTATGTGGTTTTGATTGAGGCTCCTTGGAATGTAATTTCTTCCTGGCTTCATACAGATTTTTAATTTGGCTTGGAAACTGCACTTTGCCAAAGAATTTTTTGGGGATATTACATTTCTGTTTATTTTTCACTCGACCTACAGATTCTAGTGAGGCTCATCAGATCAATGATCTAAAGGTGAAATGAACTGCATTTTTATTAAAATTAGTTCAGTTTGCAAATGCAGTAGTATAGTCCAGTTCATTCATTTTAGAGATTATCTAATTGAGGTTTGTAGATGCTAAATGAAACTTCCCTAAGTTTATACAGATTACAAGCCTCAGAAGTGGTATTTGAATTGAATCTTTTAGGTTCCAATAGTTCTGAACAGTATTCCTTCATTTATTAAACCATGGCAATCAGGTTTTACTTGTTTATTTCTTCATGTTTTTCACCTAATGCTTCTAAAATTATCTTCCCTCATTCTTTATTTCAGGTAAGCTCCTTTTTGTTAATAGAAAGCTTGTCTGTTGTTTAAATATTTATTTGGTATTAACTTGGTTATTGTGTTTCTCATTCCATTATTGAAATTTAGAGTAATTGTTCTTCCATCCTGTTTTATTGGTTTTTCACTAAACGATCCAAGTGGAGTTTTCCATCCCCATCACTCTAATGAACTATACCAGTCTGCAGATCAACATGGTCGTGGTATATCATAGATGTAAATCCACTGAAATCCTCAAAGAACATCTAGTTTAATCCCATCATCTTGTTCTCAATCCTTGGATGAATATAATGCAACCAGTAAGATTAGGTGAGGATAGCTACTTGGATCTTTCCTCTTCCCACTAGCTCAAATGCAGTAAACAGTGATTTGGGCAATTATAGACTCTGTTTTTTTTTTTTTTTTCCCCACATAACACTGATCCATAGAGTGACTAGTAGAGCTCTGTAGCCAAAATTTTATTCATTTTCTGTGTGTGTATGGGTGTGATTGATTATATCAGAGGAATTTCTTTTATTTCATCCGTTTTAACTTTTTCTTCATTTGATACAATTCGATAGCTCATATATTAGTTTTGGAAGGAGCAGGGTTCAGCTTGAATCTTTCATCTCTCTATTCTTTCAGTTATTACGTATGCCTACACATCATGGAATATGATAGTCTCTGAAAATAACAAAGTACTAGGTAACCCAAAAGTCAATGGAATGATTTTTTTTTGAGGGGGGAGGTTAAGTCAAATGTAATGTGTGACAAATAGTGGCTTATGTCCAATAAGTAATGCAAAAACATCATCCAGGAAATGTATGATTAGACAAGGAGGTGGGCCAGGAATATAGCCAGAGCAAGTGATAACAGATGGGTATCCAGAGAGATAAGCATATAGCACATGTGATAAATCTATTATTAAAATTTAATGGTAGGACTTGGACAAAAATCACATAGAATGAGGTGTAGACTGGTTATGTTTGGCATCATTGGAAAATAACAGATCTATTGAAGTTCTGATCTTTGTAAGTATGAGGAACATCTGGATAACATCCATATTACCATAACACTTTTTATACTTGACTATCATTATTAAGAAACTTTTCTATCTTACTTTTTTCTGTAGAGTAAATAATCCCAGGTGTTAGAAATTCTTCAGTTTTATCTCTAAATATTTAATCATTTTGCCCCATGTGCCTTGGTATTAACAGATGGATTGAGTTAAAAGGTAGGAGCCGATGAAGAAAATAAGGCAGTCCATATAACCAGAGAGTCTTTCTAAAAAAGTATTGTAGGATGATAGGTTTAAAGCTGGAAAGGAATTTAGGCATCACAAAATCTTCATCTTTTATTTAACAGATTAGGGAACTGAACCTCAAAGAGGAGGAATAATTCATACAAGATAAAATAAATAGGAAGCTTCAAAGGCATGACTTGAATCTAGGTCCTCTAATTTTGGATGATATAGAGAAAAATGGTCATTTTGATCTTCATTGAAGTGGGGAATGGTTATACATTCAAAAAGTGCTAGTGTCATAGTGAAATAGGCAGATCCTTCATTTAATGCTTTAGGATACAGCAATTTCACTTACACTGAAATTATGATCTTAGGAACTGAAAAAAAAAATCTTCTCTAAGACTCCCTTAGCAAAGGATTAGGAATCACTATTTCATACCAGGAAAAGATGCAAATAACACAATATTGGGTCAAAAAAAAAACCCATCAACATGGAGAAGCCCAGGAACAAAATTGGTGCACCCCAAAGCTCTTCTTTATTATTTAAATTTTGAGCACCTATGTTGATGGGAATTAAAGCTAGAGACTTAGCTATTCCCTAAAATAGTGTAAAAGTAAAATTAACTCTTTCCATAAACATATGTTCCCTCATTCTGAGTTATCACATGGAAAATAAGAGATGATGATGATGATTCTGCTGTCATTAATTTTTGTTTGGCATAGAGATCTATTCTAAGGTAGAAATGGAATTCATAAAATAATTTTTTAAAACATCAAATAAAAAGAAATAAAACCCTTGCCTATATTAAGTGAGTTTGGTTGTCCTCTTTTGCCTGTCCAGAGTTCTAAGAGTTAAGACTTGTGACCATAATCAAGAAGAAATTATGTCTTTGTTTTCCTAGATTTCCCTTTGTCTTATTGCATTTAGCAATTTATTTCTAGTGAATCATATCCTGGAATTAGAATTAGGGGAAACCTTCTGGTTTTGAGATTTGGAGAGATGTTTCTGAGGGTAGCATTTACTACTAAAATGACTTATCCCATCACTGAAGATGAAAGTTAAAAATACAAGTGTGGCACTGGAAGCATTTCTGGATTATCAGCAGTTTCTGAACTGATGGAATAAAAATTAAACAGGCTACAGTTTTAACATGGAATAATACATATGTGGTATTGTGGTTTTAGTGAATGGTATTGAAATGTCCATATACAAGTGCTAACAGAGCTATTTTAGCTTAGAGCAATAATGGGTAAGTTTCTATTATCTTGTCATTCGGTTGATGTCATGCCCTCCATTCATCTAATCTAAAAAAATAACTTTGAAATGATATGTAATAGAAAACAAAATAAGCAGCAAGACATATAGATAAAATTCTTTAGAGTGAAATTTATTGGGACATTGCAAATGTCTCATAATTTCAAATTCTTTGGAAAAAAATCCACTGACAGCTGCCAAAGGACAGATTTCATAAAATTCAATGATTATTTTCAAAACCACATAGAAGAAAAATGTTTCATAATTTACCTGCATATATTACAGACATTGTACAAGGGAAGAGACTGCCCTTATTCTCTAATACCAGCCCATCATTTTATGGACTTAGAAAGTAAGACCTAGAAAAGGAAAATAATGCATCCAATAATAGATATTATTAGAACAAAAGCCAGAATGTGAACCCAGGTTCTTTTCATCCAATTTCAATGCCATTGCACTTTTTATGTATGCCTGTAAGTATATGCAATATATATATATATATATATATGTATATATATATAATGAACATACATATGTATGTATATTTATATATGATTAAATATTAATATTGGTTGACATTTGATAACTTTTTTAAAACAAATGATTGTAATTTTGCCAAATTAGGGTTCAGAAAGACAAGTTTGAAGATGTTAACATGCTATGTAAATTCTGAAAATTTCCAAATTGTCTTTCATCTTGCCTTAGCTATTCCAATAATAACAAATGATCCTTATTGTTTTTTAAGGAGAAGGGGGAAATTTTTTTTAATTTAAAATATTTTTTATTCAATAATTATAATCACATCTTTGTGATCTAAATAAAAATGGTCACATGATGTATTTAATTTGTGATATTCTTGTCATTATTAGAATATTTAAATATGAAACTTTATAAACATAATAAATATATTCTTCTTAATTGAAACAATTTATTTTAGCAGTTCATTTTTATGCACACATCATTGATGAGTTTTATTTCATTTAAAGAGCAAATTTATACTAATTTTCAAGTAAATACAATTAAATGTCATTATCACACTGCCCTATGGATCCACAGCATGAAATTATGTTCTATGCAATGTTGTGATGATGTCATGCTAGTAGTACAAATAATAAAACCAGCCTTATTCTGTATTCTGCATTGAATATTTGTATACATATTTTATATCTTTTCAATAGTAAAAGATTATATTATGTTTTGCTTCTAAATAAAATAATCAAAAAATGAAACATGGAGGAGAATTGTTATAATTAGAGCCTTCCGTTAAATTAGTACAATATTATTTTATCTATTTTTTTCTTTTTAATGAATTCAAATGAATGGAGAAGGGAAAAGCTCCAACTGTTCAAGAAACTGACAAGTTCAAAATCAACAAGGTCCCAGGTAACAAAGGGTCGCGCTCCCAATGGAGAAGGAAACTGTTTCTGCTTTGTTTACTACTAATGCATTCACGCAACATGTTGCTTTTTGAGGGTACAGCTTTTAGATCTTCAGGAATATAGATGATTCTTAAAGATCAGCCTGTAAAATTGAAAGGTAAGTAGATGGAAGAAGCTAGGAGGGATGTTGGCTGTCTTTCTTAGTTTTGTAAGAGAAGAGAGGAAAATTGAAAATTCATGATACAGGTATTTCCAGATTCAAAGTAATGCTGCCAACGGGAATGTAACAATGTGCTGACAGCAGACCACTTTGATTTAGACACTATCAAAAGCTGGGCCATAAAAAGAACTAATAAAAAGAGACACTACACACTTCATTTCTTCTCTCCACAGTTAGCCCTGATACAGCCTAAATCCTGGTTATGTTATAGGAGATTAAGGTTAAATTTGGAGCATAGTTGCATCATGGTTAAATATAATCGGAACAGTTTTTTTTTTCAATCAGAATGAGTCCACAAGGGTAGCCCCATGTCTCCAATTAATTAGATGGCTCTCTAGTCTAAGGAGATATATATTGCACTTGATATTCAATTGTTAACATGAGTTTCAGAGCTCACTGGGTGTCCTTCTGAAAATGCATTTGTTTCTGCTACCAGCAGTGACTTTCAAAAGCAAATACTGTATTTTGCATCTTTGGATTTCACAGAGATCACATAGCAGCCATGTGAAATCACAACTTAAAGACAAACCAATGTGTGGCTTAGTTTTCAAAAGCATTCCTCTAGTTTTATTATCATGGATAATGAACCCAGTGTTGTGAGAACAGTATGAGATGATCTATTCACACTGTGCCACATTTTTACAGTGCGCTATCCAGCTGGTATAAGATTTTTCTTAAGAGGGATGATAGTATTAGACATTAGCTCCCAGACTAAGGCTTTTCTTTAGTCATTAAAAGAAAGACTTGTATAATCCTGACATGCAAGAAGAAGAAGAAAAATCTCTATAATTGTACATTATAAAATTCAATGCACCTGTCAGATTTTTCAGGTTTTAGAAAAGCTCATAGATGACATAATTTCCACCACCATTATTATCTACTTATTTTCAATCACCTTTTCCCAATTAATGTATTGATGACATTGGAAATACAAATAGTTGTTTTGTAACTCTTCTTCATCTTAAAATATATACTGATATTTAAACATTTAATTTCATGTATGTGGGGTATCCACCTTATAGAGTCTCTCTACCACTTACTGATGGAAATCAGTTACACATTTGTAGCTTACAAAAAATTCTTTGACAAATTGAGAATTTAACCCGAATGATCAGTCATGACAATTCACCCTAAAATTTATTTTGTCCTTTGAGGTGTTCTTAAATTCTAGGCCTCTAAATGATTTGACAGTTTTTACACAGAGAGGAATTGATCCAGATTAAACTCTATCCTCTATGTTTTAAGGGAATTGCCAACCCCCAGCCTTTTGGATGGCATTCACTGGTCACGACTCAGGTAAACTGAGGGGAGACTGGTAAGGCATGATCAAGATGGTGCTGGGAGGAAGGGTTCCACCCCTGTTTTGCTCAAGGCTATTTTCCCGGGCTTTTGGAGAACAAAGAAGGCCCAAAATGTTTTTCTTTCTAGGGGCTACATCTCAGCCCTGGGCAGTCCTGGTCAAAGGTATACTACTTCCTTATAAGGGCAAACTAATTGCTGATAGGTTCACTTAGGGCTCTAGAGTCAAAAAAGAGATAAAAGCACCGCTCACTGTCTCAATAAATGGAGTTCTTACTATCTTGTCTCCCGCCTTGGTCATTGCTTACAGCTCACTCCACCAAGGCCTGGTCAGATAAGGCCTGTGGGCCTGAGAGATCAGGCTCAGACTCCTGGGTCCCTAACACTATGTCATTTTCCCTTTCAAAATATATGTACATACATATAATATAAAGAAATACATACCAAGGATATTTTATCTCATAGACATAAGTACTAGTTCTATCATCATGCCTGGCCTCCATCTCCAGCTGATCCGTTCAAAAAGTTTTACTTTCATGTTAAAGTAACTTTAATGTTTAAGAGTGGTTTTGCCATTATAAATGAATATATTCATAAAATGGATATTATATATATGCATATATGTGAACATACACAAATATATACATATAAGTCATAGTTTATTCTTTGTAGAGAAAATAATACTGCAATTGATACTATCCTAAAAGAACGAGAGTTCATTCTTGAATTTATGACTTCTCATTTCCTTTTGCTTCATAAAACCAAGAATTATGGCTATCATTAAGACCCCTGGAGCTACTCGAAGTTTCCTCTCAAATCAACTGGTAATTTCTATGAGTAGTTTTGGACATTTGATATGACTATATTCACATTATTTAATATGGCTTAATATCTTCTCATTTTGCTTAGTAGGTCTAGGATTCCAACAGATGACACCAATTCCAGTGTTATGTCTGTTGTTCCACTCTGCCTCCATATCTCTTATTCCCTTGATAGAATTAAAAGATCTTGGAATCTCAGAGTTAGGAGACATTTCAGAGACAGACTATCCAGTACAATGAGTAACCAAGGAGACATGTCTTCTGTACTACCACCTATTTGTCATCCAATCTCTAAAAATCTAGCAAGAGGAAATTAATTCCACCCCAGACTGTCCATTATATTCCATTTTCAGATAGCTCTTGCTATTATATATGTGTGTGAATATCCTGACATTTGGAGTCCTTCACAATCTGGTGCCAAACTGCATCTGAAACTTTACTTCACATCATCCTTTTTCCTATGCATTATGTTACACAAAATATTATCATCTCTGTCAATGGAAAATCTCCATTCCTTTATTCTCCAGTAAGCAGCTAAAAGTTTTATTCTTTTGATTCTGATAGGATCAGGGTTCCCACACTTCCCCAGAGCAAGAGATTAATTTTCCCTAAATAGCAACAAAACCATCCCTTTGAATTTAGCCCTGCCTCCCTTTACACTGTTTGCTGATCATCTACATCCATTAAAGGTCCTACTCATGTGAAATCAGGTCCCCTTTGATTTGGTAGATATCTGAAGAACATGTGAATTACCATACCCTTGAGGCTCTGTTAGGTAGATGTCTTTATAAACGAATGAAGGGGACAAATCTGTAGAAGGTATTTACATCATTATTGCTTATCTTTTCTGTGTTAAGGCAAAGGAAACATCCAGTTGTTAACTGTTCAATGACTTATGAAGGCTTCATTTTGTCCCGATACTGAATCTGAACTAACAAATTGCTAGAATTATGTTTGATACTTACAACTCCCTCATTGTTTTAGAGAACTGGGCCTATAATTCTCTTCTCTTTCTACCTAGTAACAATCCCATCCTCATCCTCCTCATCCTCATCATCTACATGTATTTAATATTTTAAAACCAATTCTGTCAAGTGGATGCTCTAAGAAAACTTGTACCTTGTCAAGAGTAACATACCAAGTAAGTGTTGTGGATAGACTTTGACTCTTAATATCCCCTCATCCAAAATCTTGCCAACATGCCATATAGCCCTTAACTATGCCCATCTGTTTATAAATCACATTCCATCAAATGCATCAATTATGTATTCCTTGGACATTTTAACATTTTTTACTCCAGTATCTATCCCAAGTATCTTGAAAGCATTAAACATTTATTTCCTTGAAACAATACTATTGACACATCATACGTGATATTCATTGAGGACAAGTATAGCTAAATGTTTACAGAATTTCTCCATTCATGTATCTAGACCCCAGTTAGCAATCAGGGAGCTACAGATGTATCAATAGATCAACAGAAAGATTTTTTCATAAGGCTTAATTTTAACATACTCTATATTCCCACAACACTAGTTACTTAACCTGCTGTGAAAATATGTTGGCCCTCCCTTAATCTTCATTTAGCACCTTGACCAGTGTGACAATTTCAGCAGATGATGTTGGAATGATGAAGTCCAAGGGGGATATCACATTCAGGGAAATCTCACAGCTCACTTCCCTTTGTCACTGTAAATTACAGTGTCAAAAACTTGATGCCCGTATAAGGACCATGTTTGTGTCAAAAGTTGTAAAAGGTGACACCTTTCCTTGTAATAAAGTTCCTTTTTTCTTAAGTGTCAGAAAGCAAACTTTGCCAAGGATGAGTATTCTCTTCATTCCCACCCCTTCAGATAACCTAAATATAAGAGAAACTTCACAATATAGTCATAACTCATTACAATACTAAATATTATCTAGCTTTGTTTTCTAAAGCATTTATTCAATTTGGCTGGATCATCTTATGAGAGTTTCTAAAAAGTAAGTGAAAAATTTAACCTATTTTAAGTTTATGTGTGTTTCTTTTAATAAAGACTTAATGTAATCCTCAATTTATTTGTAGGAATGTCTTCTTATTTATAGTCTGACCATGAACAAAATTTCCCCTTTACTGGAATTTATCCTTACCTATTTCAAAGTACAGATGATAACATAACCTCTCCAATTTATCAATAGTGGCTTTATTTGGTCCCTTGTCCTATCCACAGTTTTCATATAATGAAATCCTCACAAGTCTCAGTGACTAACATTCGACTCCATGAAGAGCCTTCAAGGCTTCTTTTTCTTACCTGTGACTGATAAGTGACTGATTGTTGATTTCCTTTCATTTGTAACAAGGAAAGGAAAGGAAAGGAAAGGAAAGGAAAGGAAAGGAAAGGAAAGGAAAGGAAAGGAAAGGAAAGGAAAGGGAAAGGAAAGGAAAGGAAAGGAAAGGAAAGGAAAGGAAAGGAAAGGAAAGGAAAGGAAAGGAAAGGAAAGGAAAGGAAAGGAAAGGAAAGGAAAGGAAAGGAAAGGAAAGGAAAGGAAAGGAAAGGAAAGGAAAGGAAGAAAGTGAGAAAAGAGAATGGAGAGAGGAGAAAATGAAGAAAGGGAAGAAGATGGGGGAGTGAGAGAGAAGGAGGAGGAGACAGGAAACAATTTATGGTTTCTATGCTTGATTTTTCAATGATCAAGGATTATTTTCTTTTTCTAAGTGTATGCATGTGTGTGTGTGTGTGTGTGTGTGTGTGTGTGTGTGTGTGTGTGTGTGTATTGATCTTACTTTAAGAGAATGGGAGTTCCTAGAGAGAAGATTTAAATTCCTTCATTATCAGTACTGAACACAGGATCCCAAGCTTCAATGACTTATTGAGACTAGTCATATCTTTGTCAAATGTTGCCTTCCTTTAAACTTAACTCATCTTTAAAGAATATTAAAATGATTTATTAGGAAAGGCATTGCACCAGAGAACTAGACAGAAAAAAAAAAAACAAAACATTTAAGGATTTTATTCCTAAAACATGACTATCACCACAAGCAAACTTTTCTGGAAATAGATATAAATATATGTACATGATTAATCATGCAATCCTATTGTTATTTCTCTCATATGACTAGATTTTGTCCCTTTTCCAATTCTTGAATGTCTTTCCTAAACTCCTCTCTTTCCAGTCATAAACATTTCAGCCATGTCCTGGGGTTCCTTTATCACTCTCATGTAATTGCTAGAAGTTTGTGCCTTTCCTTATTTAGACTGGATGCTGAATGTCTGCTATTCCAATGTCTGGGTGCCATAATATCTAATATCAATATCTTATTGCTAGTAGAGGCTTCTCTCTAACAGATGATATATTTAAATATTCCCAGGAAATGTTTTGAGGAATAATACATTGCTATTTATAGGGATTATTGCCTCTCAATTAGTTGGGTTTTTTTTTACTTCATTTCTCCCTTCTCTAAATCATGCTTCACTCAACTACATAGGCCTAACCATGTCACTACCTAATTGCTAAACAACTGTGGCTTCTTATTATCTCTACATTTAAATACAAATTCCTCTATGTAATATTTAAAGTTTTTCAGTCTGGCTACAATCTCCCTTTCATTTTTAGTATATAATTCTCCCCTTTACACATTCTATAATTCAGCCAAAATGCCCTTTATATTGTCTCTCATACTAAACACTTATGATTTCTGTACCTATCCAATTTATCTTCCATGTCTGGAATATACTTAATCCTCTTAGAATATGTTTTTCAAAACATTAAAAGTTTTTCTTATATTTGTGAGCTTTCTTGAAATTTCTAGGTACTAATAACTTTCCCTTGAAATAATCTTATATTTATTTGGTATATATTTTTTCAACACATGATGTTTCCTCTGAGATAAAACAGGCATCTTGAGAGTAGAATTTCTTTTTATTTTTCTATATTACCTGACAATAACATATACTTAATATGTGTTGGTTGATTTGTTAAAATGGTACCTTAACATTTACACAGTGCTTTCCACACAGAAACCATGTGAGGTAGGAATGGTGTATGCATTCTTACCTCCATTTTTAGTAGAGTAAACTGAAGCTCAGAGAGATGATTGACCCGTGGGCCACTCAAGTGTCAGAGCTAGAATTTGAAGTGACAAGCACATATTTCAGGTACAGAATTCTTTCCACTTTATCATATAATCCTCCCCTCACTTTGATATTGTGTTTTGGTATTTACAAAATTTTTTCCTCAAGTCAATTTGGTGAGACACATGATGCAAATAAAATAACAGATTGTCATAATTGGAAGGACCCTCAGAGGATCTTTTATGCTGTACACACAAAGCATAAAACCCCTTGTAATGGTGATTTAAAGGTGAAGATCTTTCCCATTCACTAATAGGCCCATGTGACCTGCCTGAGTCACATGGAAGTCTGAGTCACTTGGAGTCTGTGGTGATAGGAATTTGCTGAATGGGTGGAGCAGGAAGGGTGGAACAAGAAGAGGCAAAGGTAGAGCAGAGCTGAGAGAAAATTTGGTCAGAGAGCAGTCAGAACTGAAGGAGGCAGGCAAGCCTGCAGCTGGTTATGAGTGAGGGAAGGGCATTTTGTTTAAGGAAGTCTTCATGAAGTTTGTTTCAGGGAGTTGGTTTGTAGGAAGCCTAACAGAGAGAAGGGTTGGGGCTGATGTTGCACTCTGAATTGTTATTGTACATAGATGTCTTTGTTGCTATGATGAATTTTGCTTTCTGATATCTGAATAAATATCTTGGTTCTGTCTTTCATGTGGAAAGTCTGTTGCATTTCGTGATACAGAATTGTGTTGGCATATTCATGGCCAACGTAGGTTCTGTGAATATCGCATGGGTGCTACAAATGGTGCCAAGGGTGGGATCATGAAATATATTTGGAGGCATGAAGGTTTTGAAGGAAGAAATAGATGTCACAGGGTGGGAGGATTTACCTTATTCCTCCCTAACAAGAGAATGGGTTAAAGGCACAGGGCTCTGTGAAAACTGGGAGCCAAGGCTGCATAAGGGAGAATGCAGAGACTTAAAAAGATATTTGACAAAAATACCAGTAAAACCAAAGAAAGAACTGTTAGGAATATGTAGGAGAAGCTGGGTCTTGCTAAAAAGTTATCACTTTATGTGTAAAAGTAAAGACAAGCTGCTGGAAGAGAAAATTCAGATGGAAAAGGAGTTGGCTAGTTTGCATGAGAAGCTTTTTATTCAGCAGCATTCAAATTCTCCTTTACAAGAGTAAGGTAGAAAATTTCAGGTGGTAGGAGAAAAAAGCCATTGGCAGTTTAGCTCACAAAAAGAGGCAAAAAAGGAACAAGAGGAAGGATGTGTGGGAAGAGAATGAAACAAATGAGAAGGTTAAGCCAGTACTAAGAAGGAAGCAAGAGAATCTGGGGGCCCTCACAGTGTTTGGGGAGGTAATTGAGGATTTTACTCAGCAGGACATTGCAAATATTTTGATTAAATTCACCCAAAGGATGGGAGAATCATTGGTATCTTGGGTAGTGAGAATCAGTGAAAAAACATAAATTTCCTTGAGAGAGAAGAGTAATGGGCAAGAGGATTAAAAGTCAGAATATAATGGCAAGAAAATAATTGTTTACTGCTCCACTGAGAGCACAGGTAGATTTTGGAAGGATAGCATTCCAACTAATGAATGATATAAAAATATATCAAGGAAAAAGAGACTTGATATAGACTGATCAGAGAAGTGAGAGCTGCCCCTACAGATACTCTTGAAACATTTTATCCAGGTTCTTCACAATAGGGATTGGCCAGGTCTGAGTTCAGATTAAAGATGGTGTACTTCCAGCTAGAATGATGTCCTGGTGTTACAAGTTGGAAAACAGGAAAAATAGTGAATATGGCTGTGATGGTGGGTTCATGGACTCTAGAAGCACAACCAACCCTATATTTACACTGGTTCTGGTTATTGTCTCCTTGTTCCTTTTTGGATTTTTGTCTGTTTACCTTGTTTGTCAGATTTGTTTCTTGCAGGTTTAGGAACCTCCACCTGCAGATGCCTGATTACTTAAGCTGTCCATGACTATGACGTGTCACCCCTGAACCTGCTGTTGACCAACTCTGGATGTCAGTCAAAGAACTGACCTCTGAAATGGGACCTCTTGAGGCAGGGATAGCTCTTTGTCTAATCTCAGCAGAAAGTTGCTATGGAAGAAGAGACCTTCACCCCTTACACCAAGGGATTTTCAGTCTTACTTTTTCAAAAGGGGAGTGATAAGATGATTCTGCTCAAGCCCCACCTTAAGATATTGTTTCAGGTTCTTATTTTGTGTGATCCCCTGTTTAAGTTCTGCTGATACCAGTTGCCCCACCAAACCATGCAATGAATATGAAAGATCTTTACCATGAAAGACCACATATAATGGTAATTTACATGGGAAGATCTTTCCCATTCATTAATAGGCTCATGTAACCACCTGGGACACAGGGAAATCTGAGTCACATAGAGTCTATGGTGGTAGGAATTTGGCTGAATGGGTGCATCAGGAGTGGTAGAACTGGAAGAGGGAAAAGTTAGAGCAGAGCTGAGAGAAAATTTGGTCAGAGAGCAGACAGAACTGAAGGATACAGACAAGACTGCAGCTGGCTGTGAGTGAGAGAAGGGCATTTTGTTTAAGGGAGCCTGTTTGTGGTTTGTTTTAAGGGAACTAGTTTGTGGGAAGCCCAGCAAAGGAGAGGCTTGGGACTGGTGGGTGTTGTGCTCTGCATTATTGTTATATATGGATATCTTTGTTGCTGTTACAGATTTTACTTTCTGGTGTCAGAATAAATGTTTTGATTTTGTTTTCCATGTGGAGAGTCTGTTGTATTACACAATTCAGAATTGTGCTGACATATTCATGGCCACCATAGGTGCTGTGAAAATTGCATTGATGCTATACCCCCTCATAACAAACTCAAAGAAATCGTCACCAAGTTGCTGCTTGAAAACTTCCATAGATGAAGAACTCACAACATTATAAGGTATCTCATTACACTTCCAGATAATTCTTAGAGGAAGTCCCTCCTCAAATGGAGAGGACATTTCCCTTCCATTAAACATCATCAGTTTTAGTTTAACCATTTGATACCAAATGGAATAAGCTAAATCCCTTACCCCTAGGTCACTGCTATGAAGATATGATGATGATTTCCTCTCACCATTTTATTGAGGTTAAGAGTGATCAAGTAATATGGTCAGGATAATAGCACCAATGGGTGCTAGATAGGATTCAAAACCAGACCATATTGCTATGTGTCCAGGGAAGGGGTCTTTCCATTATAACTTGGTGAACAATTCACTTGAATGAAGTGGGATTTCTCTATAGGGATTGTTAGGCATGGGGACATAGTGACAAAGGCAGAAAGTTGTCACATTGTCAAGTGATATTTACAAACTTTGTCTCTTGAATGATACAGATGTAGGAGGAAGAGGAAGAAGGAGTAGATGGAGAAAAAGGAAGAAAAAGAGAAGAGAAAGAGATTAAAATTGAATGTGGAGAGTATTCAAGAAAAGGCAGTCATGAATATCTGACCAATCTGTAATAGAGTATAAAAATCCAAGGAATTAGACTATATGTATGTATATATGCTTATGTGTATATATGTATATGTGTGTATGTATATTTGTGTATATATATATATGTATATGTGTGTGTGTGTGTGTGTGTGTGTGTGTGTGTGTGTGTAATTTTACCAGCTCTGTTGTCAGCTGAATGAGTTTGGGTGACTATGAAGGCAGATAGCAAGATTAGCCGTCCAGAGAAAATCAGTTTCTTGTGTAATTTCATGATGCAATAATTAGATGGGAGTTTTTGTTTTGTTTTATTTTGTCTTTTTATTAACAGCTCCAGCACTATGTCTTTTTCAAAGTAAGCACTTAAAAATATTAGTTGAATTTCATTGAATGCAGTCTTTCCAACTCTTTCAAATCAACAGTGAAATAAACATTACATATATATATATATATATATATAAATTTGCACAAGTGATACCACATTGTAATAGAACTTGAACTTGACTCTATTTATGTTTCTTTCTCTCTTAGGGGATAGTCTTTAGGTTGATTATTATAAAATGGTAGTCATTCTGAATGCCCTTCTTTTGGGGTTTAGAGCAGGGGAGACCATAGTGCTGGAAAAGAACCAGTGGAAATAATGAATTCCATTTGCCTAGACTTCATTACAATATAGCTAGATAGCCACAAAGCAGAAATAGCCTTAGCTCTTTTGGTGGTCAGTGTTTTCCATTCTCACCCCAATAGCAACTGAACTTGTAGACAAAAAGGGTGGTTTCTAATCCCAAGTGAACCATCCACTAATTGAATGCGTTTATCTGTAACATCATCTCCTTTGTAAAAACAAAGATAAGAATCCTTGTACTACTTCACTCACAAGATTGTTATAAAGATCAAATGAGATACGGTATGTGAATGTGCTCAGAAATGTCAAAGAGTGTTATTGTTACTGATAGTGAGTGTGAGTTGATGTAGTAACCAGGTTGTACTCTGATCCTAAGCTAATAGAAGAGATCTTTCCCTCCATAACCAAGAAGATATGTGTTACTATTGTTATTATTGTAATTCATAGCAAAGAGAAAAAGCAAATGATTAGCATGCTAAGATTCTCAAATAAATTTGTGATATTTTTCAGTGTAGCTTTTTCTTCACAAATGAGCCCAGTATCACACTAGACAACTGCCTATTCTGGGCTTTTTTCAGTTCTCAGAAAAGTTCCCCCCAAAAGCAACTCTCTTACTATGTCAGCATGGAAATGGGGCCTCAGGGCAAGAATAGGTTAACAAGTTTTTGTCCTTGGACTATCTAGTGGGGTGAGGGACAGAGAGAAAAGGTAAAAAATAATTTTTAAACTAATAAATGTGCCTAGAGCAATCTCTTGTATTTGACTCTTTGATCTTCTAAAGACTCTTCCCCTTCTGAATATAAATCAGATCTGAACCCACTATCCTCTAAAACAAAAATCTACAATTGATTTTCTAATGTAGAAATGTGAAATTTTTTAATTGATTGCTTTCACAATTAGTCTGTGGATATTTGGTTGATAAGTTAATCTAAATATGTCATCCAGCAAAGTCATTTTATACTATTTTATATAATATTGTTGAATATAATAATAAACTATTCATTTTCTATTAAATAAGAAGATATTGTCATAGATTTATACTACATAAACATTGTAAGTGAATTGTATTGTGATTCAATTTATAATTAAAAATAAATACATACACATAAGTTTTTGTACAGTTGCATGCATATATGTGTATTTATAAGACAGAACAGGATTTTTTCACCTTCTTGTTGTTTCTAGAATTAAACTGGTTGCAATTTATTTTATTCTTAATAAATATAATTAGAGTCTTTGCAGATGAGCCTGGAGGAAGAAAAATTAGCAAAAAGTCTCTATCTTATGTAACTGTTTGTATTTTAAAAGAAAACAATTAGAAAGAATGTTCCATTTTATATATTGCTTCAAACAGATATTTATGCAACCACCCTGGAGCTCTTTATGTAACCCAACACAGAGAGACAGACAGACAGGTAGAGACAAATAGAGATAGAAAAGGGGAGAAAGAGACAGAGAAACAGAAAGAGACAGATAGAAACAGAAATAGAGTCAGACAGA
Source organism: Bettongia penicillata ogilbyi (assembly GCA_023548195.1). NCBI lineage: Eukaryota > Metazoa > Chordata > Mammalia > Diprotodontia > Potoroidae > Bettongia > Bettongia penicillata. The sequence goes on from JAJHZJ010000386.1 coordinate 496,015, forward strand.
GAGACAGAGACTGAAGAAACTCACCTTCCTATCTCATCACAAGAAAGGGCAGAATGACAATAATTATTAGGTAATCTTATCCTTACCGACAGTTACATGCAACTTTAAAATAGAGTTGCATAGAGACATTAGACCATTTTGATAACATATATGTGCACACATGTATATGCCACATTTGTGAGACATGTATATATGTATGTACATGAACACACATGCAGTAGAGTGATAACCTAACCCACTCTTCTTTGATCCTTTCTTAAGGTAGCTATTTTAATTTTGTTCTTCATATCTTTTTTCATTGTTTCTGGAGTTAGTCATGCACTCAGTAGTAAAGCTGAAACTGAAGTGGTTTATCATACTTGAGATTCACATTAATGGGAGCATTTGCACACAACCTAATTAGGCCATTTCTCTCTATGTATTTTTCAAATGTATACATACAGAATTAATTGGTTAATTAAGTCTTTAAAAGCTTTTCCAATTTGTAAGATGATCTGAATAATCGGTGTTCTTTTAATTGATTATTTAATATTTAACAACAGTCTAAATAGTCTAAGCACAAGACTGAAGATACATTTTGATGTTGCTGATATTTCACATTCTCTTCTTATTTTAAAACCGTTTAAAATATTTAATGCATGATGACAATATTAAACATATAATTCAAGAAAATACATTGTTCTAATTTATCTTTATAGAGTCTATTATAGTGAGCCATCAAATAGTAACACTTTTAAAATTACAGCATTTAATACAATTTAAGTGCATGTGTAACTTCTTATTTATCTTTTGTTATAAATGCATTCATCTTATGTCAATACATAAATATGAATTCATCTTGCATACATACACATACACACATATATACATATATATAATATCTTTGAAAATCAATACAATTTCAAATATATAAAAATTCAAGTGGAAAGCATTTTCGATAGATGCCAGAATTAAAAAAGAAAATCTTATTACACAATACATAAAAGATGAGCTGATAGGTTTCTCTTCTTCTATTAATTTGAAAATAATTGAATATTGATATGATTTTGAAAAATTAAAAATTTAACATGTAAATATAAGGACAGATTTCCTGTGAAATCAATGGAGATAAAATTTTACTTTTAGATTATTGCACTAAGAGGCAAATTCAGAATTTTATCTTATCCCAGAAAAGTTATTATTCATGTATCATGCCGACAGTTTGATGATGTGTTCATTCCTACTTTTCTTGGGAGCTATTTCTCCATCTCTTTATGCAAAGTTCATTTTGTTCTAGTGTTAGAAGCTTTGCAACCACACCCCCACATGTAACTATAGTTAGAACTGGGGATGTTAAAGTAAGTAATTTGACCTACTTGAAGGTAAAACTAAATCTCAATGTCTGTAGGGAAAATAATTTTGATTATTAAGATCTTCTAAAGATAAGTGAACTAAGGAGCAGAATATAAGCCATTACTCTCATAAGGAATCAAATATTCTTCCTCCCGATCTTCTCCAGAAATGAAAGTCCAGTTTTAAATAAAATGTGTTATTTTTCCTAATAACTATCTTTATATTTCAGCAGCATATATAGTTAATTTGCCATTGAATCTAGATAAATTCATTGAAATAAGTATTCACATTTTCTGCTGTATAATAATTGCTATCCTGAATATTTCCCTTACAAAATCAATTTTTATCTTCATTGTGTGTCCATTTTAAACACATATGTGTATGTTTGTGTGTGGGAGGGTGGGGGTTCTTGGATTGATTCACTCATTTATTCAACACTAATTCAACAAATATTCACTGAAACAACGTGGTGGGCATCATAGATGCGAACATAAATATTGATGAGACACAGCCCCTGACAACAATGATTTTCAATATAATATGAGTCATGCCAGTATATGAACAACTGTCAAATGAGGTGAATTTTGAGCATCCTATTTCAGTAGTATAAGGACTTTCATTATTATAGGTGCTCTTAAGTTGAATTACAACCCCATGATGTTTTAGTAAAGGTTCTAAATGACTTTCTGTGGATGGCATCATTGTCAGTCAGCAACAACTAGTAGCCAATCCTTTGATAATGAGCCTCTCTAAACTTAGCCAGGCTGGATTTGAAATCACAGATTATCAAGAGAATCCCATAAAGACTTTTCAGCTCAGTAGAATAAGACAGAGATTCCATTCCATTGACATAACATACCAACCCAAGTTTAACTCAATATCTGTAAAACAGGTAAAACTCCTCTTCCACAAGAAAATATTCTAATTCTTGAAGACCAATCATCATAGCTCCCTTTGCAGCTACTATTTTTTCCAAGCTAAACATTATCAGTTCCCAGCTTTTGAACTAGTATTTATATGTCTTCATTGATTAAAATGCCAATCACCCATCTTTGGACATGTCAGTTTGTCCCTAATCTTCTTTAAATGTGACATTATGAACTGTAGCTAAATGACTTGATGTTGCCTGGTCTGAGAAGAATACAGAAAATCTATTGCCTCCTTCATTATAAATAGAACAGAACAGCTTGGGATAATAATTCACCTTATGTGGGACACCACATTTTGTCAGTGTCACTTAAAAGTGAAACTTACTTTGTTATCTGCAAAGGCACATTTGAGTCATCTTGAAATTTCAGGAAAAGAGCAAAAAAAATTTTTTTTTTGTTTTTTTCCCCCTCAAATGTTTGTCCATGAGGCAATCAATTCAATTCTTTGGGCCTAGGTTAAAGACAGGATTTAACTGTTCAGTGCAGATTCTTGTTTTCTTTCCTAACCCTATGATCCTATGGCCAATTCCACTAGTCCGTACTTTGAGGAATATACCTTCTTTCCACCTTTCAAATCTTCTTGCACCTTATTCCTTGACATGTACTCTTTGACCCAGTAACACTGGTTTTCTGGCTGTTCCATGAACAAAACATTCTATCCTTCAGCTCCAGATATTCTCTCTCTCTGCACTCTGTGCCTCTTTTCCCTCTTTTACTCTGACAGCTGACTTCTCTGGTTTCCTTTAGACCCCCACTCAAATAGCCTCATTCTATAAGAAACCTACTCCAACCTCTCTTAATGTAGTGTCTTCCCTCTATGAAATATTTCTTATTTTTCCTGTACAAAGTTTACTTTATTTACATTTATTTGCATATTGTCTCCTCCGTTAGATAGTAAGCTTTTGAGGGCAGGGTCAATTGTTTATTTCTTTTTGTGTCTCCAGTGCTTAGCACATTGCCTATTCCATAGTATAGGCTTACTACATTTTTACTGACTGATTGATTGTTATCCCAAAAGTCATGTGTGTAGCTGAACTCAGAAAGTTTGATGTCACAGAGGATGGAGTTAATTGTCCAAGACTTGAGAATAATTTTGGCATGATTCTAATACTCAAGCAAGTATTCTTGTAGGGTCTAGCTTATTAGAAAAGAATGTCAGTGGTCTTTTTCTCCTTGCATTTCAGTGTCAGCAAGTTGGGATTACTTATAGTTTTTTTATATGGTTCTAAATTTGATTCAGCAGTCTTCTGCAGATCTTTGCAGTTAGTTATTTTTTTCATATTGCTATGGATAGTTTTGATTACTTCATCTGAAAACTCATTATGTCTTTTGAACATTTATCAATTGCACAATGGCTCTTAATTTTTATAAATTTGTCTGATTTCTCTATGTGTTCCAAGAGTGAGGCTTTTATCAGAGAAACTTGCTTCAAAATTTTTGTCACAGTTACTATTGCTACCTGTATTTCCCTCCATCCTATCTCTTATTTCTTTTTTATTAATTACTGAGTAGTAATTGCTTTTCTTTTACCCAGGAACACTGAGGGTCTTCCCCTCCCAGTTTGATTTGTGTTTTTCATTAAAGGGGCCATCCCTTGAGTAACTATTTAAAGAAGCTTACTGATTGAACTGGTGTATCTCACTCAAAGTGAGAATGTGATAAGACCTTACAAGGACCAGGGTCTGACATTGCATCCTGGGCCATATCCAGTCATCCAGATGAATATCTGGCCACTGGACCCAGATGGCTCTGGAGAAGAAAGTGAGGTTGGTGACCCTGCACAGCCCTCCCTCACTCAAATCAAAGTCACCTGCAAGTCATGTCATCATCTTGATGTCATGGTCCTCTTTGGGAATGAAGGACAAATACAACAATACCAACAGACGTTTGGCCAGGAATTGGCACAGCTTACCACAGCATAACAGGGTAACACTCATTTAAAGCAGTGGTGATACCCCGCTTTAAGCCACTGTGGGATTTAGGGGTCATAAGTCAGATTAATATCTCTTTCAGATATTCGTTTGCCACAATGGAAAACAAAACGTTCTTCTTTTTTTAATATGATGTAAACTAGATGATTTTGACTAGTATCATGGCAGTTTTATAATTCATGGGGTAAAAAGAAGTTACACATATTCCCAACAGTGTTGTATATGTGTTTGCTAACTGCATTAGCACAAAGGATGGAGATTGCTCATGTTTTGGATGTGTCATAAAGTTAAACATGTAGGGACAGCTGTAAAGCTCACGTTCCTGCTTTCCTTATTTCTTTGCCCATATCTGAGTACCACGTTGAAAGGACGATTTTGCCAGATTAATTTAACCTATTAAAATCCTTCTCAGACTTTGGTCAATAAATCACCAGTCAAGCATTTATTATTCATCTACTATGAGCTGGGAACTGAAATAAAAAAAAAAATTAAAGAAACAAACATAAAAATTGCTACAACTAATGCTTTCTATCAAAGAACTTACATTCTCAAAGAGTTTACATTCAAAGCCAGTCCAGGTGTTACTTATTTTATATGATTTTCCCAGATCCCCTCAAGCTGGCATTGTTCTTTCCTATGTGTAAACTCTCAAAAATACATTTTTCCTTCCCTTTGTGCTCCTTCTCATTTGTGTTATAAATATGTGTATATATATAATACGTACATATATATGAGAGTGTGTGCATGTATACATTATAAGTCTGTGTATTATACACACACACACGCACACACACACACACACACACACACACACACATACTTTATCCCTCATTCTAGTTTTCATCTGTTTTAGGGAGGGACAAAATCTACAGGGAATAGAAATCCACCTTTCTACTTCCTAAACTGTCTAGCACTTGTCAGTTCAACACTGCTGGCATTTACTAATTAAGTATTACATTTAATTTCTAGGCAGGATTTGAACTTGACAGTAACTCCTGTTTTAAATTTTGCCATTTAAGATATTGTTCTAGATGTCTATAATGTTAAGCATAAACTCTTTGGCACTTGACATAAAATATTTTTGAAGTTTATTCAGTGTGGGAATTGTAACATATTGTGAAAAGGAAAGAATCAAATATACTTTGAAAAAAATCTCTTCAGCTGGAGGCTTTAAAATTAGAGCCTTCATCTGAACATGCTAAAGGAGGCTCTAATGGACAGCTTTAAATGTGAAAACAGATACTATTAAGATAAAGATGAAATAGCTTAAAGTCTATAAACCTAAAGGAAGCAATACAAAACTCCTTCATTTTTCTATGAAAGCATTAGAGACAGCTTTATCATTTGCAGATCTCAGGGGAGCAATTTGATCCACACTCATCCATGACCTTTTCTAACTACAGTGGTTTCTATGCTTGCTCTTTACCCTAGGATTCTTTATAGATATGCAATGATGAAGTCACATACATTACTTTCATCAAATCATGAGACCTACTTAATGTTGTTTCCTCAGCATCAAGCATAATGCATATTCCATTATTAATCTCTTATTATCCATTAAAATGTCATTTTAAATGATTTATCAGCAAATATATCCAAGATATTTTTTTTTCCTAATATGAAATTTATAGCCCTAAATGGGGATAAGAGTAAATAGCTAGCAAGGCAAAAAATGGAACTCATGTGGGGAATGAGTCTAGCTTTCTGGAAAATATTTTTGTAGGAAACAAGAGGCATACAATAGTATAAGTAGTTTTACAGTGAGTAGTTTTTATTAATCCATAAAATTTTAGAATTAAAAGGGAATTTGGAGAATAGCAGTCAAATACATTTATTTTCCTCTTAAAAAAAATAAAGGCCAGAGATGTTAAGTGAATTTCCCAAGGTCACACAGCAGAGCCAAGATTAGAAGTGAACTCAATTGAGATCAGAGTTTTAAGCTTTTCTACTTTAGAACTCTGACTCTCTGCTGTTATTACCATAATCAGGGAGTGTGAAAAGCATTGAACTGGGTGTTAGAAAGCTTGATGTTCCAATATCAGCAAGAAATCAGGTTGACTTAAGATGAATCCAAGTACATGATCATTGATTAAATTTATTGATTAAATCAATAAGAAAAAGAGAGTACACATATCATTTGGAGCCTGATGGGAGGGGAAAGATAAAGGATAGGGAGACAGAGAGAGACTGACAGACAGACAGAGACGCACACACAGAGACAGAGAAATAGAAAGAGACAGAGACTGACAGAGAGACAAAGACAGAGAGACAGAGATAGGGACAGAAAGAGAGAGAGAGATAGACAGAAGCACAGAGACAAGAGAAAAAAGGCACAAAGACAGAGAGGTAGACAGAGAGAGAGAACTAGAAAAAAACACACAGAGAGAGCCAGAGAGGCACACACAGAGACAAAGAGCAATGGTAAAAGAGAGAGAGACAAAGACAGAGAATTATCCATATATAGATAATATCCTCAATAATAACTGAACTTCAGTTAATTCTTTGAGGCTTGCAAAATGCTTTCTTTGCTGCAAGGGACAAAGGAGAGAACATTATCTCTGCAGTGAGAAAACCTGAATTCCAATTCCTTCTTTAATAATTACTACATATAAGATCTAGGGCAAGCTCCATACCACTGTTTCTTTATCTGTAAAATGGAGAGTTTGGTCTAAATGACCCCTGATTTCCCTTGCAGCTCTCAACCTATAATCTGAGGCAAAAAGGAATTGTTTGGATGATTATACTGATTTTTAAGCATAGAAAAATGAGATCAAGTGACTTTCCTAAGCCATATACTTATTAAATATCTGAGATAAGGTCTGAGTCCAGGAGTTCTGATACCAAGTAATTAATTCTCCTATGCCACATGCCTTCTTCTTAAAATGTTTATGATGTTTTGAAGGTGATAAGATATACAAAACTGAATGGGACTAAATATAAAGCAAACTAGCATATGATACGTGTACAACTGCGGTGCAAAGCATCATTAAATCAGATGACGTTAAATTGCTTCCAACTAATAGGAGTAGAGAAGTCAGGGAAGGTTATTGAGTTGATTTTCAAAGAAAGATGTGATTTTGATAGGTAAATATTAGTAGGAAGAGAGGAAAAAGTGACCCATAAACATCGATACAAGCACATGGAATGATGTTTCAGAAGGTACCTTCTCCTGATTTCATTTAATTAAATTCTTTCTTTTAAGAGAAGAGCTAGAGATAGGTCAGGGCAATTAGGAAAGTATCAAATTTAAAGAGCAGTAGGAGAGGCATGTTTTTTCCATTCTGGTGCTCCTGCCCTCCTGTACTGCCAAGGCAATATTCACAGCCCTACTGGTAACTGTGACTACGTCAGCGTAGTTGTCAATTGCAAAATACAAAAGACTCTCCATGTAGAAAGCAGAAGAAAAAACATTTATTTAAACACCAGAAAGCCAAATCCCAGAAGCAGAAAGCAAAATCCGTCATGGTGACCAAGAATTTAATAAACATGATCACAGCAGAGGGCAAAGCCATTCTCAAACCTCCCCTCCCCCAGCCAGGGCCTTCTCACTATAAACTGTTACAATGTGTCAGACTCAAACCTCCCCTCCTCCATCCAGGGCCTTCTCACCATCAATAGTTACAATGTGTCAGCCTCAAACCTCCCCTTCCCCAGCCTGGGCCTTCTATCAACTGTTGCAATGTGTCAGTCTCAAACCTCCCCTTCCCCAGCCTGGGCCTTCTCACCATCCATAGTTACAATGTGTCAGTCTCAAACCTCCCCTCCCCCATCCAGAGCCTTCTCACCATCAATAGTTACAATGTGTCAGTCTCAAACCTCCCCTTCCCCAGCCTGGGCCTTCTCACCATCAATAGTTACAATGTGTCAGTCTCAAACCTCCCCTTCCCCAGCCTGGGCCTTCTATCAACTGTTACAATGTGTCAGTCTCAAACCTCCCCTCCCCCATCCAGAGCCTTCTCACCATCAATAGTTACAATGTGTCAGTCTCAAACCTCCCCTCCCCCATCCAGGGCCTTCTCACCATCAATAGTTACAATGTGTCAGTCTCAAACCTCCCCTCCCCCAGCCTGGGCCTTCTCATCATCAATTGTCACAATGTGCCAATTAGCCTGTGTCAGCCGGCCTATGTTCTATCCTCCCTGACCTGACCCCACTCACTTCCTCACAGTTCTGTTCCACCCTTCCTGTTCAGCAAGCTCCTCCCACTACATGTGACCCAGGCTCCCAGGAGATTTAAGGAGATCATATGGGCCTATTAACTAATAAGAAAGATCTTTCCATTTAAATTACTATTACACCTCTCTGTCATGGCCTGTGTAAAATCTCAAGATTACTCAGCGTAAACCTCCTTCCTCTTAGAGACTGAACTCAAGATAAACTAACATTCCACATACTCTACCCCCTCCATTCTAGTTGGCTCGGTTCTGTCCCACTCTAGCTATAAAAATTCCTGTTAAAGCTCTATTTCTTATTTATCATTCACCCTCACCTCTCTTTCTCCCCATCTCTTTTCCTACTGTTCTCTTTCTCCCCCATCCCCTTTCCCCTCTCCCATTTCCTCTCCTCTCTGTCTCTCTTTCTCTGTCTCTCTCTTTCTCTGTCTGTCTCTGTCTGTCTGTCTGTCTGCCTGCCTCTCTCTCAACCCCTCTCCTTTTAATGTGTGAAAGTTAATCTCCTGAATTAGGTGCTAGTGTTACCTACATTTCAGGATTTATTTTGAGTACTACTTGTTAGGAGATAAGAAGCAGTTTCCTTTTGAGGAAATGTTTGCATTATTAGCATCTGAAGCCATCAATCAGAACTGGTGTTTCCGCAAAATATCTGCATGGTTAGTGCTTCTCAACTGAAAAGACGGAATCTCAAAAATCAATAAAGAAAATGCAAGATGGCTTTGTTAGATTAGAATTGACATATGCTAACAGTATGATTTTATAGACTTTATTGATTCTGGGTATACCTCCTTTAATGGATATTTAAATATATATATATTTCCCTGTACATGAGTATTGTATTGATAAACATAGTAATCATTTTTCCTTCTTGCTTGTAGTCACCCCATTTAGTAAAAATGACTATAAGTGTATTAACTGAAAAGAGACATTTCTTTTGTTTTAGAAATATAACAGAAGGCAGTATAATATGGAGGAGGAGGTCAGGGTAGTCTGGTTACATTTTGCAAAATACTGTATAATTATTTGCCTAAAAGATTCAGTCTCTCAGCTAATTTATAAGATTTTTATTTGTTTGGAGTTTATTCTATACAAGAAATCTACCATATCTCTGCCTTTGGGGTACCAAAAGGTTTTAGTCTTTCAGCTTAATTATATTATAGCCCAAGTGAGTAGAACAATTTCAAATTATTCATTCTGGTCAACTGAGTAAATAAACAATACATTTTTATAGCTCTCCTAGAAAGAGAAATTAAAGCTTGTAGCCTCTTAATGGAAAATATAAGTATACATGAAAGAAAATATATGAATAAAAATAAACCATCTTTTCTCATTTTTGGTCGACAGTGGTAAAAAAAAATGAGCAACATAAACATCTATCTCAGTAAAATTTAATGAAAAAGCAAATACTCTGTAAAACATATTTTAGCAATATTTAAAGGCATTGATAAATAACGGTGTAGTCCCCAAAAGCATTGATTTCCCAAATACAGTCAGTATGTAGTGAGAAAAGTCTTTGAGGGTGCAATGAAAAAGATTTCAACCCAGCCCTAATTCTGTCACTTTACTACCTGAATTCCCTTAACATGTCATTTAATTTGTCTGAGTTACAGTTGTTACTGTTGCTGTAATTTTCTCTATGAAATCAAGACTTTATATATGCATATATATGTGTGTATGTATATATATATACCCATACATATGCACATGTGTGTATATGTATGCATATGTATGTATGCATGCATACATCTATGTCTACATACACATAGTGGACCATCTGTAGTGATCCTGATGAATATCAGACCACTGGACCTAGATGGCTCAGGAGAAGAAAGTGAGGTTGGTGACCTTGCACAGCCCTCCCTCACTCAAATCAAAGTCACCTGCAAGTCATGTCATCATCTTGATGTCATTGCCCTCTTCAAGAACAAAGAACAGACACAACAATAATAAAACACACACACACATATATACTATAATACATGCACACACATACATACTATACACACACACGCACACACACACATACACACACACACACACACACACACACACACACCACTTCCTACCTCATCTCATTGTGGGAATCAAAAGAAATAGCCTAAGTGTTAAGTCCTTTCTAATGGGTGGAAGGAGAAGGAGGAAGCAGACATTTATTAAGCACCTATGTACCAGCCACTGTGCTAAGCACTTTTGATCCTCTCAGCAATCCTTTAGGTAGGGGATATTATAAGTCTTATTTCATAACTGAGGAAACAAGGACAAGTGAATGTGAAATGATTTGCTCAGGGTCACACAGATAGTAAATGTTTGGTGTCAAATTTGAACTTGTGTCTTCTGGATTCCAGGTCTAATGCCCTACGCCTTGCTCCATCACAAAAAATATCCGCTATCATCATTGTTATTAATTATTCAAAACAATCTACCTATTTCAAATTTAAGTTCCTGTTGTTTCAGGATGCCAAAATTGTAAAACAAACACAGAAATGTGGCCTTTGGATTTGTTCAGTAGCATAAAAACTCCCTGAGCGCAAGAAGTATAGTTAATTGGGCTAAGCTATCCCCTGTCTTAGAAGGACTCTAAAATGACTATACCTTATATTGAGGATATTCATCAGGATCACTACAGATGGTATACTTACCTTGTGCTAAGGAAAATTAGCACTGATTATGAAAAGCATACAAGAGTGAAAGTCAAAGAAAACCAAATTTTCACCCTCTCTAAACAGAGGCTGATATGAATCTCTAATGCAGAACAAGTCATTCTTATTTTTATTCATTTTTTATTTAAATAAAAGTATATTTTTATTATTATTTTATTATTATTATTATTTTATTCATAGTTTGTGAAAAGGAATGAAATTTGTCAGTCTAAACAAAAATCCATTTTAGACTAACAGAGACAGAGACAGAGAAAGAGAGAGAGAGAGAGAGAGAGAGAGAGAGAGAGAGAGAGAGAGAGAGAGAGAGAGAGAGAGGAGAGAGAGAGAGAGAAAGAGAGACAGAGAGAGAGAGAGAGGAGAGAAAATGGGAGAGGGGGAAGGGGAGAGGGGAGAAAGAGAACAGTAGGAAAAGAGATGGGGGGTAAAGAGAGAGGTGAGGGTGAATGATAAATAAGAAATAGAGCTTTAACAGGAATTTTTATAACTAGAGTGGGACAGAACAGAGTCAACTGGACTGGAGGGGGTAGAATATGTGCAATGTTAGTTTACCTTGAGTTCAGTCTCTAAGAGGCAGGAGGCTTACCCTCAGTAATCCTGAGATAGGATAGCACACTACTTGGCATATAGTGTATATATAATAAATGTGAATAATAGTTTACTAATTATTCAAATGAAAAGTTAACTGAGGAAATGAAGAGGAAAGGGAGATTGATTGAGATTGAACCGTAATGGAGAAAGACTTTCTAATTAAAGGGGGGACCGTACGGGCCCTCTGTATCTCTTGGACTCAGGCAATCAAAATATGATCAAGCCCTTTTAGGAGTTCCACAACTTACTAAATCCAATATGCCATGAAGTTGAGCAAAATAGAGAGATGATCCAAGGTGCAGATTAACTTGATTGCATCTTCTATAGTATTTAGCCCCATTTTTGCCTGGAATTTTCAACCTCTTGTTGGTCCTTTGTGAGTTAAAGGGGATTTTTTTTTACTGCTTTTTTAATTGAATTATTTTATTTGGTTTCAGTGTTTGACAAACACTTCTATATATCTTAGACTTTTTTCTATTCCCTCGCCCTCATTTCCCTCTCCCTCCCCACTCCCTCCCTGAGAAGGTGCACAATCTTATATAGGTTCTCCATGTAAAATCCTATTAAATGCATGTTGCATAGAAGAATTAAAATGAATGGGAGAAACCAAAAAACAAAACAAAACATAGTACAAAAGAAAATGGTCTGTTTCTATCTATGATCCAATTCCATAGGTCTTTCTCTGGATGTGGAAGGTGTTTTGGCTCAAGAGTTCTTTGGAAATTTTTTAAGTCCATGCATTTCAATGAAGTACTAAGTCTCACAGACAAATTCCTCACACACTGTAGTTGCTGCTGGTTCTGCTCCTTTCACTCAGCTACAGTTCATATCAGTCTTTCCAGGCTTCTCTGAAGTCTTCCTGTTCATTGTTTCTCATAGCACAACAGTATTCAATCCCATTCATATACCACAACTTGCTCAGCCATTCCCCAATTGATTGGCATCCCCTTGATTTCCAGTTTGGGGCCACAACAAAGAGAGCTGCTACAAATATTTTTGTTCATGGGGAACCCTTTCGCATTTCTATGACTTCTTAGGGATAGAGTCCCAGAAGTGAAATTGCTGAGTCAAAGGGTGTGCATGTTTTTGTAGTCCTTTGGGCATAGTTCCAAACTGCTCTCCAGAATGGTTGGATCAGCTCCCAGCTCCACCAACAATGAATTAGTGTTCCAATTCTCCCACATCTTCTCCAGCATTTATGATCTTCCTGTTTTGTCATGTTAGCCAATCTGATAGATGTAATGTGGCACCTCAGAGTTGTTTTGATTTGCACCTCTCCAATCAATACTGATTTAGAGCATTTTTTCATATTATTATAGATAGCTTCAATTTCTTACTCTGAAAACTCTCTGTTCATGACCTTTGGCCACTTATCATTTGGGGAATGACTTGTATTCCTGTACATTTGACACAGTTCTCTTTATATTTTAGAAATGACACTTTTGCCACAGACACTAGTTTCAAAAATTCTTTCTCAGTTTTCTGTTTCCCTCCTAATCTCGGTTGCATTGGGTTTATTTGTGCCAAAACTTTTCAATTTAATGTAATCAAAATTAGATTTTGTACTTCATAATATTCTTTATATCTTACTGGGTCATGAATTTTTCCATAAATATGACAAATACACTATGTTTTGCTCCTTTAATTTGTTTATAGTATTAATCATCATACCTAGATCATGTATCCATTTGAAGTTTATTCTTGTGTATAGTGTCAGGCGTTGGTCTATGCCAAGTTTCTGCCACATTTTTATCCAGTTTTTCCAGCAATTATTGTCAAACAGTGAGTTCTTATTCCAGAAGCTGGAGTCCTTGGGTTTATCAAAGAGTAGATTGCTATATTCATGAGGTACTGTGTCTTGAGGACCTAACATATTCCACTGGTCTATGCCTCTCTTTCCTAGCCAGTACCAAGTGGTTTTGATGATTGCTGCTTTATGATACAATTGGACATCTGGTAGGACTAGGCCATCTTCCCTAGCATTTCTTTTCATTAGTACTCTTGATATTCTGGTTCTTCCAGATGAATTTTGATATTATTTTTTCTAGCTCTAGAAAATAATTATCTGGAAATTTGATTGGTATGCCACTGAATACGTAAATTAATTTAGGTAGAATTGTCATTTTTATTATATTAGCTTGGCCTCCCCCCTGAACAACTGATGTTTTTCCACTTATTTAGATCTGACTTTATTTATGCAAAAAGTATTTTGTAGTTTTGGCTATATTGTCCCTGGGTTTGTTTTGGCAGGTAGATTCCCAGATATTTTGTAGTGTCTACCATAGCTATAGAAGGGATTTCTCTTTCTATCTCTTTCTATCTTCTAGCTGTTGGTCTTCATTAGTAATATACAGAAATGCGGATGATTTATGTGGGTTTATTTAGTAACCTGCAACTTTGCCAAAGTTGTTTATTACTTCAAGTAGATTTTTACTTGATTCCCTGGGATTCTCTAAGTATATCATCATATCATCTACAAAGAGTGATAACTTAGTTTCTTCTTTGCCTATTCTAATTCCTTGAATTCCTTTTTCTTCTTTTATTGCTACAGCTAGCGTTTCTAATACCATGTTGGATAATAGTGGTGATAATTGACATCCTTCTTTCAACCCTGATATTGTTGGAAATGCATCTTTCTTTTCTCCATTGCATATAATGCTTGCTGGTGGTTATAGGTAGATACTGCTTATTATTTTTTCAATAGGAATGAGTATTGTATTTTGTCAAAACTTTTTTCTGCATTTATTGAGATAATCATGTGGTCTCTGTCAGTTTTGTTTTTGATATGACTAATAATGTTAATAGTTTTTCTAATATTGAGCCAGCCCTTCACTATAAATCTTACCTGATCATAAGATTTTATTTCCATGATAAGTTGCTGTGTTCTTTTTGCTAATATCTTATTTAAAATTTTTGCATCTATATTCATTATAGAAACTGGTCTATAATTTTCTTTCTCTGTTTTTTTCTCTTCCTGGTTTAGGTATCAGGGTCATATTTGTATCATAAAAATAATTTGGTAGTACTCCTTATTCCCTAATTTGCCCAAATAATCTGTACAGTATTTGGCTTAACTGTTCTTTAAATGTTTGATAGAATTCACTTTTAAATTCATCTGGTCCTGGAGATTATTTCCTAGGGAGTTTATTGATGGCTTGTTCAATTTCTTTTTCTGAGATGGGCTTATTTAAGCATTCAACTCCCTCTTCTGTTAATCTGGGGAACATATGTATGTATGTATGTATATATATAAAATCATCAATCTCATTTAGATTATTGAATTTAAGGGCATAGAGTTGGGCAAAGTAATTTCTAATTATTCTTTTGAATTTTTAATTTCTTCGTCATTGAAGATTAGTTCACCCTTGTCAATTTTGATATTGATAATTTGGTTTTCTTCTCTTTTAAAATCAAATTGACCAAAAAGTTATCAATTTTATTGTTTGTCTTCATAAAGTCAACTCTTCATTTTATTTATTAGTTCAATAGTTTTCTTAATTTCAATTTTATAAATCTTTCCTTGGGTTTTCAGTATTTCCAATTTTATATTTACTTGGGGATTTTCAATTTGTTCTTTTTATAGCTTTTTCCCCTGCATGCCCAATACATTGTTCTCCTCTTTCTCTATTTTATTCACATAGGCATTCAAAGATGTAAAACGTCCCCTGAGAATTGCTTTTGCAGTATCCCATAAAATTTGGTAGATTGTCTCATTACTGTCATTCTCTTGAATGAAGTTATTGATCGTTTCTATAATTTGTAGTTTAACCCACTCATTCTTTAAGATTAGATTATTTAACTTCCAATTAGTTTTTGACTTATATGCCCATGGCCTTTGATTACATATAATTTTATTACATTATTATATGAGAAGGATGCATTGACTATCTCTGCCTTTCTGCACTGGATTGCAAGGTTTTTATGGTGTAGTACATGGTGAATTTTTGTATATGTTCCATATACCACTCAGAAAAAAGGTCTATTTCTTTCTATCCCCATTCAGTATTCTCCAGAGATCTATCATATCTACCTTATCCAGAGTTCTATTCGCCACCTTAACTTTTTTCTTATTTATTTTGAGTTTAGATTTATCAAGTTCAGAGAGGGTGAGTTTGAGGTTCCCCTCTAGTATAGTTTTTTCTGTCTATTTCTTCCTGTAATTCCCTTAACTTCTCCTCTAAGAATTTGGATGCTATACCACTTGGAGCATATATGTTTAGTAATGAAATTGCTTCATTGTCTGTGGTTCCTTTTAGTAGGATATAGTTTCCTTCCTTATCACTTCTGATTAGATTGATTTCTGCCTTTGCTTGGTGTGATATTAGGACTGCTACCCCTGTATTTTTTCCATCAATTGTAGCACAAAATATTCTGCTCCAATCTTTTACCTGTACCCTGTATGTATGTCCCCATTTCAAATGTGTTGCATCTAAACAACATATTGTTGGATTATTGTTTTTAATTCATTCTGCTATCCATCTCCTTTTTATGGGAGAGTTTATTCCATTCACATTCACAGTTATGATTACTATCTGTGTCTCTCCCTCCTCCCTTATCCACCTGTTTATGCTTTTATTCTCCCTTCCCCTCCACAATAGAGTTTTAATTTTTGACCACCTGTTTGAATCCAATCAGATGAGGGTACCTCTCAAACAATGTTCACCACCTCCCTCCCTTCCTTCCTTCTACTGTAATATATTTTTATGCCTCTTCCTGTGGTCAAATTTATTTTTTTCTGCCTCCTACTTTTCACATCTCCCATTACAATCCCTTTACACCATTAAATCAGAGTTGTTATTGTCACATCATTAATTTTATACCCACTACTTCAATCTATGTAAATTCCTTTATATTTCATAATTAATTCTCAAGATTAACAAGTATCATCTTCCCTTATAGAGAAGTACACAGTTTGTCCATATTGAGTAACAAGTTTGTTTTGTTTTCCCCTACTTACAATTTTATGCCTCTCTTGAGAGCAGCATTTGAAGATTGAATTTTCTATTGAGTTTTTGTCTTTTCATCAGGAAAGTCTGGAAATTTCTTATTTCATTGAATGTTCATCTCCTTGCCTGTAGCATTATGCTCAACTTTGATGGGTAATTAATTCTTGGTTTTAGTTCCAGCTCCTTTTCCTTATGGATTATCTTATTCCAATTCCTTTGATCTTTGAATGTAGAACCTGCAAGGTCCTGCGTGATCCTGACTGTAGCTCCTCAATATTTGAATTGTTTCTTTCTGACAGCCTACAGTATTTTCTCCTTCAGTTGATAGTTCTGGAATTTGGCAACGATAGTCCTTGATGCTATCAGTTTGGGGTCCCTTTCAGGAGGTGAACAGTGGATTCTTTTGATAACTATTTTGCTCTCTGGATCTAGCACTTCCGGGTAATTGTACTTCATGATTTCTTGGATGATATTATCCAGACTCTTATTTTCATCATGTCTTTCTGGTAGACCAATAATCCTTAGATTTTCTCTCCTAGATCTGTTTTACAGGTCAGTTGTTTTTCCAACTAGTTATTTTACATTTTCTTCTATTGTTTCATTCTTCTGATTGATTCTCAATATCTCATAGATTCATTAGCTTCTACTTGTCCAATTCTATTTTTTATCAAATTGTTTTCTTCAGTTAACTTTTGCATCTCCTTTTCCATCTGTCCAATTGTTCATTTTAAGGATTTATTTTCTCCAGTTATGTTTCGTACTTCCTTTTCCATTTGTCCAATTGTCTTTTAAAATCTTCTGTGATTTCTTTTTTCATATTTTTAAAGTCATTGGTCAGTTTTTCTTCTGTTTCTTTAATTTGGCTTTTTACAATCCTTCCTGAGTGCTTCCAAGATGGCTGTTTGTGCTTCAGATGAGTTCATATTCCCTTCTGAAGTTTCAGATGGGTGTACAGTCTCATTGCTGACCTCTTTGGTGTTTGTGTTTTGGTCCTTATCCCCATAGAAAGATTCTGTGGTCTTTTCTGGTTTGTTTCTTACTCATAATAATCATACTTTTCCTGGCTTCTAAAGCATATCTCTGCATCTGGAGTATAGGAATTTCTGTCCCATAGTTCTGTGCCTAAAACTTGAGGCTTTGTATATTGTGGCCTCTGTGTTTTTCAGCTAGAAGCTAAATTGCTGCCGCTTACCTGGTGCTGAGTTGGCTGGTGTTGGAAAGCAGAAGCTAGGTGAGGTCTTATTGGCTTTCCCTGCAGTTACCCTGGAACTAGCTTGTTTAGTGTTGGAGTTGGGTGGTCTGGACACAAGAGGTCTCCTCTGCTGAGTGAGAGCATAGGCAAGCTCAGTGGTTGGTGATCCCATCTGTGCTACTGTCTTCCTAATTCCCCTGGTGTGCTGATGCACTCCTGTAGTGCAGGTATTGGCAGTTGCTGACTTCATCCCCCTGGGGCTTAGGATCTTCTCCTGGTTTGTTGAGGTGGGGCTGTCTGGCACAGCTCTGATCCTTCACTGGTCCCCTTCAGTCACAGCAAGAGGGACCCTCTTTAGCAATCTTCTTATCCTCACAGGCAAAGAGTCTGTTTACACTGTCAACGGCTCCCACTCTTCAAAGTGTTTTCCTAGGGAGATATTCTCTGGACTCATCAAGGTCAACAAGGGGAGGGAGATAGTAACTACAGATCACTCCACCATCTTGGATTTTTAATTATTGTTGTTTTTGTTTATTTGTCTTTAATTCTACTGAAATTATATTGACTCCTCTACAGATGTTCTCTCATGATATCTCATCATTTCCCAACTGGATTCTCTCAGATTATACTCATTGAACACAAGCTTTGGCAGATCATCACCGAACTGATGAATTTTCAAGTGTATCCTCAGGGATGGACTGTATGTCAGGGGAGGATTCTGCCTAAAGTCATGGAGGTGCATCACTCCTTGCTCTCAAGAATGACATTTTTATATGTACCAATTCTCCAAGATCATGGAATAAGTCATAGACTATTTAAGATGTATTTTCCTTATACTCACAGACTTAATCTGCTTTTGCAGCGAACAAGGAAAATTCTTCTCTACCTCTCTATTTACAGAGGTGATAATCTAAAATGGATTTTGGCTTAGGCTAATAATTTTATTCCTAGTAACAAGCTCTACTTTTGTTAAAAAGAAAGGAATAAAGACTAGATCGAATTGTTCTTCATTAGAAACCCCTATCAGCCTCTGTTTAGAGAGGATTAGGTTGGTTTTCTCTGATTTTCCCTCTGGTAAACTTTCCATAACCTGTACTAACTTTCCTTAGCAGAAACTTCTGAGGTATAGTAGCATTTATATACCATCTTTCTGGGACAGCCTTCTCAAAGAGATATGAAACAGTCCTCTTCGCAAATGGGGATTTCTCTTTTAATCTTATTAATCTATCTTTTTGGTCTATACCTAGGTAACTTCAAGAATGCTTATCTGGTGGGCAATCAGGTACTTGAGCCTGTTTTGAATAGGGAAGCTCATATTTAACTTATCATCCCACTCGTAGTCTGTGGTTATAATAATAATGTTAGGAGAATCAAGAGGTAAATTTCAGTTATTTGGAAGATTCATAGCATCCCAAATGATACCAGAGAAATGACTTCTCTGGGCTTACCTGCGTATCAACCAACAATAGGCAAAAAAGGAAGTTGGTCTGGTCTTGCGCAGGCAAACTAGGAAACCTTCATCCCCTGCCAATTTAACAATGATCTTTTTTTTCCATTTCTAGTCAAAAATAATTTATTAAGTGCCTACTATGTATCAGGCATTGTGGTAGGCATTGGGGGAGATATAAAAGTAAAAATGAGACAATCCTTGACCCTGAAGTTTTTACCTTTTTCTGGGAGTTATTGAGGTGAGCTAACATGTAAATGTAAAGTATTTACGAATGAAATCAGAGTAATTTTTCAAGGATAGCTTTAGCCATTGAAGAAATCAGTAAAGGCCTCTTAGAAGAGAGATTATTTTGAAGAACCCTTGCAGAGGCAAGGGTTTCAGTTGGTGAGAGCTGCATTCCAGGAAATGAGTAAAAGAATTGACTACACAGGTAATGATGTCCTGTTTGATAAATCCTTGCTCTATACTATGCCAAATATTATTTGCTTACAAGATCCACATGTCCTTTAAAGATAACACTGAATATAGCTTTTAAATTTATTATTTCATCAATTTCTGAAATTCTTATGTTAATAGATGCATATGTATATATATATGTATATATATTCATTTGATGTGATAACATTATGCATAAAACATACATATACCACATATCTATCCATTTAAACATTACATGGATATAAAAACTGAGTGATAGGCATCCATCTTTAAATAGATATTTGGATAGATAGCTATAGCTATTTCTATAGTCATTTATAAAAAGAGAGAGAAAGAGAGGCAGAGAGAGATGGAGACAGAGAGAAATTGAAGCATGCTACAACTAAAATAGTAGGAAAATACATGGTTCATTACTGAACAGGATAATTTTTACATACACACACCAAAAACGTTTAAAATTTCATGAACTTTTCTATTTTGTCAGTGAACATGCTGGGTAATACCAATACTAAAGTCTTTCTAGTTTCTGGAGTAAGCTGTGTTTATCTGCATTGGTAAATTGGAGTTACCATGCTAACCAGTCAGCCAGATTGCATGTGTTAAAGGAGAAGCTGAAATTGACTAAGATACTGTGATATTCCTGGAGGAGCATGCTGTACACCTCCACAGTTTATATCTATATAACCAAATAGAATTCATAACAAACAATTAGAGTAGGAAGGACTTTAGAAGTCATTTAGTCATTTCAGAAGTTAATAAAATTGAGTCACCAAGAAAATATTTTTTCTTGCCCAAGGTCCCACAGAGTATGAGTGGTTGGAAAAGGAGTAGAACTCAAAACGTTCTATGTAATAGTAGCTGTGCTAGGAATTTGAGAGTTATCCTCATTCCTGTGTTATTTCCATTACCAGTATGGTTTCCTTACTGCTTTTCATCAAAGCAATTCAATAGATGTAGAAGACCAGTCAATAAAGGGATCTTCAGAGTATTCAGACCAACCAGAGGTCAGCATGGGGATGGGTGACTCAAGAAATGCAGCTGAATAAAAACAAGGCAGCACAGAATAGAGCCTGGGTCTGAAGTTAGGAAAAAGAGCTCAAATTTGGTTTCACACATTTACTAACTGTGACCTAGGACAAGTCACTTAACTTTTGTTTGCCTCATTTTCTTCAACTGCAAAATGGGAATATAATACTGTCTATCTCCCAGAGTTGTTGTAAATGAAAAATACCTAGCCCATAGTAGACTAATAAATAATAATAATAGGTAACAAATACTTATTCCCTTCCCCTCTTATATTTGCTTATTGAATTTCTTTGATGGAGGTGAGATTCATTTGAGAATGAGAGTCAAGCTAGAGGAGATTAAAAGTCAGGTGCTAAATATTTCTACCACAAAAATATTTTGATAGAATTTTAAATTTGTCTATTCATATTGAGAAAGCACTCTTGAATTATGAGTGACTAAAATGTCTGCTCCCTTTGACCTGAAATTTCATTGTTCTTTAACCAAGTAAGAAAACAATCTGATAGTTTCTCTCATAGATACTCATCAATCAATGGGCCATTCAATCACTGGAACTTTTTAATTTTAAAATAGAAACAATGAAAGTAAACAGAGTCAAAGTTTTCAGATGCATATATTCAGTTTTAATTGTTTGAATTTTGACCAATCTCAGATCATGAAGAATGTCTCAGGTCCTACTCATTATACAGGGTCAGGCCCTTTAATAAATAGTTACTGGATCACTGCTAGGTCTATATCCCAAAGACATTAAAAAAAATGAGAAGGACCTATTTATTTGTGCAAAAATATTTATAGTAGGGTTTTTTTGTGATGTCTAAGAATTGGAAATTGAAGGGATGCCCATAAATTGGGGAATGACTAAACAAGCTGGGACATATGAATATAATGGAATATTATACTATAAGAAATGACAAGCAGGATGATTTCAAACAAAACCTGGAAATACTTACATGAACTGATGCAAAGTCAAGCAAACATTACACATTGAAGAGAACATTATACACAGTAACAGCAACATTGTTCATTGAAGAACTGTGAATGATTTAGCTATTCTCAGCAATACAATGATCCAAGACAATCTCAAAGGATAGTGATGAAGCATATTTTGCACCTCCAGAGAGAGAATTGTTATTGTTTGAAAAACAACTGAAAAATCCTATTTCCCCTTTATTTCTTTCATTCTTTTCCCTTAGTTAGTCTTCTTGTGCAAAGTAAGAACTAATATGGAGATGTTTTACGTACCTGCACATGTATAATCTGCATCTGATTGCTTACCATCTCAGGAATGGGGAATGGGAGAGAGGAAGGCAGGGATAGAATTCGGAACTCAAAACTTTAAATAAAAATGCCTAAAAATTGAAAAAGAAATAAATGGTTATTGGCCCAGGACAAAGCAAACAATACTTTACCCAAATTGATCGTATTTGTGTTTAAGTCAGATCTGTAAAGAGCAATGACAGAACATGTTGGTATCCTGGAAAACTATTATTCTGACTGTGTTTGACATCAATCTGTTGTTGCTTAGCCATTTCAGTCTCTTTGGTATCCAACTCTTTGTGACCCCGATTGGGATTTTCTTTGCAAATGTACTGGAGTAGTTTGCCTTTTTTTTCTCTAGCTCATTTTATAGATGAGGAAATGGAGGCAAATGTAGTTAAATGACCTAGGTGCTCCTTGACATCAGTATAAGACTCCAAGGATAAATGGGTAATGGTCTCCTCATTGACGATAGTTAACTGGTCCTTTTAAAAGAAGAAAAAGCTTTTAACTGGCGCTCTCTTGGCTTTTAATGTGACTCCAATGAGGGATGTGGAAGGACAGGGTCTTTTTTTATCTCAGTTATCATTGTGAAGCCACCTATATGGCAGCTAGCACAAGAGGTCTTAACTAGATAAGCTTATGCCAAGAGACACTTAACCACTATCGCTTTTCTGTGTTTCCTTTCTTAAAGTAGATGAGACCTTCAAAATCTTGTAAATTCTGCATAGTGATAGCAGCACTACTCATTGGACCATCTATTTCAGTGGTATCCACTGGAGTGGCAGTGGATGAAAAAGGATGATTTTGGTGGATTACATAAGGAAACAAGTTCTAGGACTAGTTGAAATAATGCCAAATCCAGGTGAAATATGGAATGGTTAGTTAACAACCTTGAAAAAGCTGTACTGATAAGTTGACTTCAAATCTCCCAATAGATTATTTTAGTAGTTATAGGTTATCAAATTATATGTTAATGTTAGCTTTTCCACTTGTGAGTAGGAATAAATGTCTGTATCTGATTCATACTGTACATTGGAGCCACTTTTATTTTCTCATTTGGGGACACCTAGATATGTTATACTGTGTCCTATGATATGCACTGCTTCTGAAATGTAATGGAAGTTTGCTAATGAGCCAGAGAATGTAGAAAGAGAACCTAATCACTTTAATTAGAAAAAAGATACCCCCAGCAGTGAATCTAGTCTAGGAATAGGTGCCTTGGCATAGAGTGAGGGCAAAGGGGCGATTATCCCCTATTAGTCACAGAAATAGTTTTCCAATGCTAGATTAATATTTTGAGCACCCAAGAAGTTAATTTTGAGTAGGAGTCTTTTGACTGATGAGATTGTATCACAAGATTATTGCTTTTATCTCACTAATATAAATATGATGAGGGATAAACGTGGATGAAAGGAAGTATATTTTAAAAAAATTCTGTTTATTAGATCACACTATCGATCTAATCATGCCCGAAAGCTCAATTCTGGTTTTGTTCAGTAGCATCTGACTTTTCCTGACCCCACTTTAGGATTTTCTTGACAAAGCTACTGCAATAACTTGTTCTTTCCTTTTTCCAGGTCATTTTATAGGTGATTAAACTGAGGCACACAAAGTTAAGTAAGTTGGCCAGGGTGACACAACTATTAAGTGTCTGAGGACAGATTTGAACTCAGGTCTTTCTGACTCCAGGCCCAACACTCTATCCACTGAACCAGCTAACTGCCTGAAAAGTTCAGTAGATATAACATTACAATAATGATGATACAATTTGACAGATATGACATATAATAAAGATAATGCTTTATTAAGACAAGCATTTTATCTTGGGAAAGTAAGCAGTCCTTTTCTAGATTGCTATTTGGTTCCCTCCAGTTTGTATACTACAGACCACTTCTGAATTTTTGTGATATTCTCCAAGAAAAAAATTAGGATTAATATTAGGAAAATGGAAAGAAAGATAAATCTTTAAGAGAAAAGAAGCTAGGTGGTAGGGAAATTAGAAGTATAAATGATTAAAGAGTTTGAATAGTTGTTAAGGGAAGGCAATGAAACTTTCTAGGCATTCCCCAAGGTATCTGCACTGGGTGTAAATTGTTTGAAGAAAGATTTATTTTTGACATAAGTGGGGAAAAAAGAACCTTTCTTACAATTAAAGTTACAGAAAAGTAGAATAAGTTGTCTGGACAGATATTATGTTCTACCCCAAAATTACTTGTATTGGAGATTTAAAAAAAAAAAAAAAGACTCGACCACCACTTGTCTGATAAATTGTATTATAAAAAGAGATCCTTCTTTACTTATTGGTTAAACCACACTACTTAAAAGGTTTCTTCCAGATTCTGTGGTTTTTAATACAATTAAGCCCTAATATATGAAAGATACAGAGTACTATCTAGTCATCAGTTTAATGGTGACACTCTTTAGTGAAAATTAAAATAGAATAAAATGACTTAGCATATTTTAAAATTTGATTCATTTATAGCTTTCAAGTTTCATACTGTGTTCCTCAAAGTAGATAGTATTTTGCCCTCTGTAGAAATAATCACATATTTAAAACTGAGATGAATGAAAAGTGGACTTTGCTGTACAGTTTCTCTTAGGACTTTAGTAATAACTACGTACTTGATTCATTTGTAATAATTTAATAAATTGTTCTTTCCTGTGCCCCTTGACACCTTAGAATTGCAGATGCAGAGGCACTGGTCCTTGAAGACGAGAGAGAAGTTTCTGTGGAAGTCTAGAGACAATGAAAACACAGTTGCAGTCAGGAGAGTGTGCATAACAATTTGTGTGGTTGCTGTAACATTGAATCTTCTACAGTCTGAGACAAACTTGACTAATGTGCCAACAAACTATGTGGGTTTTTTACACTTCTATTTATTTTCTTCTTTTTTACAGAAGAAATGACACTGTCATAGCAACCACTGTAATATTTTACATCACGAATTCACTGAGGTACAAATACCTTCATAAAAAAACTGATTTGATGATGTACATCCTCCAAACTATTTTTAAGTTGATCAAGTAAATATCAACTTTTAGATATTAAGTCAACATGTTAATATTAACTTAAAGCATTTTGCTTTGTTTCATAAATAAAAACCTTTGTTTTATGCTTTTACATTTGAATGCATATATACTATGTATACAAATATAAAATTGAATGTAATTTGGCAAGTTTTTGTTAAGACTTTTCTATGTATGTGCAAAGGAACTGAGGAAACAAAGAGTACAAAGACAAAATGAAAACTGTTTCTCCCTTTGAGTAGCTCACATTTTATTAAAAGAGAATATTTTTAATTTAAAGAGTAAGAAGCTCTTCAAGAAAATAGACAGAAACATGATTTCTGTATCCATGTCACTAATCATCTAAAATTGTATTTCTATTTACATATTACTTTACATAGCACAAATTCTACTCTTTATACAAATACACACACACACACACACACACACACTTATTTACTTGTTTATTTAAGTTTATCCACAATTGATTTCCATCCACTAAACAATCAACACAATGGTCAATTAATATAGAAATGTATCTTTATTGTACCATTCTGGACCCTTTTTTAAAGGTTGTTGTATTCATTGGAGATAGTCATACTAATATCTAGACTGTAACATATCACATCCTGCAAGCTTCTTTGATCTCTTGCTTTTCATTTTTTTAAATATTGAAAATAGTATAAAGGTTTAGTGTAAACCCACAAACTATCAATCTTCTTCTGATGATGGAATATTTCACAGTAGAACTCTAGAGTGAAATAGTTCTTTGGTCAGGTTTATTAAATAACTAAGTAAATGCCAAAAAAAAAAAATACCAAATATAGGAGGACCACAGTGAGTTCTACTATATCAACAATTCCTATAAGTAAATGTGCTGATAAAATGAATCTTTCCTTGAAGTAAAATATAACAAAATGAAAAATATGCCAATAAGTAATAGATAGATACCCATACTCTCACAAAAAATTCTATATATATATGTTTACAAATTTCAAATCAGGTACTGGAAATTATTGTGAGTTTCCCAAAACCCTTTCTTTGGTGGTCCCTGACCCTTTAGTAGATCCATTCTATTCTGAATGAATAAATGAGACACCATTCATATGGTAGTTGAGTCGCTAAAATGCTAATCAATGCATTTAAGATATAACATGTTCTTATATAGAGAAATTGTCTTACTTTTTCTTGAATAGTATGTGAATTAATGAGACAAACAATAGTTTTGATACGGCTCCAGTTTCTGAAACAATTATAATGCTTTCTATATCATTATATTGACACCAGGCTAAATAAAGAATATTTGATTTTGACTATATGAAACTGTTTTGAACTAATTTCCCCAATTTACTGAGATTGCAGTCACTTCTGTGCTCTATTTCTTGCCTTACATGTTTCACAGCTTTCTTTTATTGTGCTTTTAATTTTAGAGCACCAGTTGTAGTTCTTAAAGAACACACTTCATTGGTTGCTCAAGTTATTACAGTTCCTGACATAGAGAAATCAGGTATTTCCTTCAATATTCCAGTCAATACTGAGATAGGATCAATCAATTGCATCAAAGTACAAATGAAAATGAAGTTAGAAAAGGGAAAATGTAATGCTCAGTATCAACGATCTCTTAGAACAAAGCAGCCTGATTAATCCTTAGAAATTGTGTGAAGAGATCTGGCATCTGGAAGAGTTGTTAAATAATTTATTTATGATATAGTAGACCAGGGTCAAACACAAATTGCACTGTGGCCAGCAAAACTTCAGAGTGGGAATGGAACCAGATTTTTTTAAGGAAATAAATAGGAATACAATAGAACAAAGGTAATATTAATATGTGGTTTTTCTAAGTCAATATGCAGCTCTCTGAAATTCTTGTGAATGGTTAGTGTCCTTTTTTCTATTTGAATTTGATGGTACTTGTGTAAACTTCTTGAAGTTGGAAGAGCAGCAAGAATGTCAGTAAAAAATAAATGAATATTTAAACAAAATAACTGCTAAAACTTTCTATGAAGGAGAAAAATAAATCTTATTCACAACCAAACATGAAGATTGTAGTATTGAAGATTGGAAAAGAGGTCATTTTTATTAATTAAACTCACTTTTTCCTCAAAGACTATACCAACTTGTTGTCAATACAAAACAAAACACACACACACGCACACATGCCTATGAGTTCTGGACAGCTTTATAAAACTATTAAATATCTACATTTAAAATGATGTTCTGCAATTTTTAAAAAAATTCTAATATATATGTAAGTCTTTTTCTTTTTAAGGGAATTATGAATTCTCATAAAAAACTTCATATTTAAAAAGCATAATTTTTCTGGATTTATACAAATTTCCAAAAAGGAAATGGAATATTGTGCCATACCACACATCATGAAACATCAAGAAATTAATCTTAGGCGTGTAGCTAACCATGTTTCAGTGGCCTGGGAAGCCAAGTAATTTAAAGCACATTGAAAAATTATGGGTTATAATAAATGCAAGAAATGGAAAAATGGACTGCTCATTAAAGATATACTTAATATCCAATGTGATAAAAGTATACTTTCATTATGAAGAATTAATGTGTCAAAATCTTTGAACTAGGTGAAAAATTGTGTAAAACAAGTAACTACAGCAAAAAGAGGGGGTAGTGCTTTAAAAATCTTTTTATAGGATTTTTTTTTTTAAATCAAAGTAATAACTAAGTGGTGTTAAAGCCACTGATCTTCATTTAATATTCAAGGTAGGTTGGGGAGAGACAAATTTGGAATTAAGAAGTCTAGTTAGGAGATCACAGAAATTTGGAAGTAACGTAATAGACTTCTGGAATAAGGTAATGGAAATGGAAACAGAAGTGTAAGAGGAGAAATGCTTATGAAGGATATTTGGAAGACAGAATTCATAATATTTCATAAAATGAATGACTCTTGTGTGGCATAGCAAGAGGAATCACATATAAGTCTAAGACTGGTCTTGGAAGTAATAGAAAGAATGGTGGCATTGACATAAACAGGGATATAGAGATAGATCAAGAGGTGGTGAAATGGAAAATAAGTAAATGTTACCCTTTCTAATCAAGATCCATTCTCTTTGAACTTTATATCCTTTCTCAAGTTCTCAAACTCTGGGCTTAATAATGAGCTTTATCATATTTACCCCAAATTATCATACTTGGGAATGGGTCTTTTAATCTTAAGGCACACTTTTGGATTTGTAGGAAATTTGAAGTTGTTCTTTATGACTCCTGGGGAAAAGATAACAACTGAATCTTTCTGAACTTAATATTTGTGCTGAATCCAAAATCAGCTCAAGTTGTTCATTATAACTATATTAAGGCCTACAAGCACTTTTTGTGTTTGAAAGGAGGGAGTGTATTTTCATGTTCCTTGCTCTCCAGTACTCTTTAGTCTTTTTCTTTTAATACTCAAGTTATTTTTAAATTACAAGGAGGCAAGAATAGGAAAAAAAATAAAATAAAGATACAATCCTAACAGAACAATATTCTTCTTTTAAAGATAAGTCCATAAAAGGACACTTAAGGATATCTCCATTAAAATGATCATGGAAGGCAAATAAGTAAGCAAAGACAAGGAAATAAGTTTGCAACATTCAATCACTGACAATATATTACAATAATTAGAACGTTGAGTGAAAGTTCTTAGCAATGCCAGAGTCACCATTGCTGTGATTTGTTGTCTGGGCAAATCCCTGGATTCTTTTCATGTAAATGACTATGTCATGTCTTGATTTTAAGAGAGGCATTTAGGTTTGTACACTGACTACTTTATATTTCTACAATATAATTTAGTGAATATGTGGGTGTGTATATGTATATGTGTGTATGTATATATATATATATATATATATATATATATATATATATATATATATAATTTTCTACTCTGGAAGAATAGACTGAAATGTGACCCATGAACTGCTTCTGATTCAGACTAGTGACTGGTAAAATCAAGTAAAAGTGGCAATTTAAAAAAGAATCATGAGACCTTGGGCTGACCGTGGAAACTTGATGGTTATGTCAATAGAGTTTGATTGGTCTTATGGAACTAGAGAGACTTTGAGGAGAGGACCAAACAGTCATAGACTGTCATTCAGGTTTGGGGAATTTAATCACAGGACAATTGACCATATACTGATTTTTCCCATGAATACCATTTCTTGGGAAGGAAATACAGTCAAAGCAGAATGAACAATTCAGAATATGAATATGAATTCAGAGTAAAAAAAATTGGGTTCAAATCCCAATTCTTCCATTTAAAACTTGTGTGATCTTCATTGAGTAATTCAGCCCTTCTATAATGCAGATGCTTCACTCTTAAAGGAAGGTATTGATGAGATGACTTCTAAAATTCTTTCTAACTCTAAAAGTTATGAACTTTTTCATAGTTCTTTGAAATGTCAATATGTATTTGAACTTATGTATTCATAAGAATCGTATTTTATTCAGAATTTTCACTCTGGATTGCTAGATGCTTAATAATACTGTTATTATGTAGTACAAGGTCTGGAACTACTATTCCAAATGCATATTCACACTGTCAAACTGACTCTGAAAAGGGTGGTTGACTACTTTTCATCATGGGTGACTTAGAATGGGTGAAGGTATCTTTCTAATAAGACTGACCATAAGCACTAGTGTGTTTCCACTGTTGATTACCAGCTGATATCAGTCAGAGTTACCTTTTAGAAATGGATATTTGCTAATATATTTATATGTATATATGTATGTATATATCTATGTGTATATATGAATATATATGCATGTGTATGTATATATGTGTGCATGTATATGTATGTGTATATAGGTATATTTGTGTGCATGTGTGTATTATATGTGTGTATGTATGTATATATGTGTGTGTATTTGTCTATAGATACAGTAAAAACAAGAGAAAATACAAACAGAGAAACAAAGATCAACCAGCAGACAGGGCTTCCAACTGTCTGACCTAAGAAATACATACATTAAAGATCAACAGACAGATCTGTCTGACCATACATATGTAGTTTCCAGAGACAGAAGTACCAATTTCTTGGTGTTCAAAGCTGAGGGACTCTTTAGCAGCTGCTCAGAGTCTCATTTGGCTAAACACTTCCAATGAGTAAGCCCCAAATTAAAACTTCAACTCAGAGTACTTAAACATTTTTCAGAGCCAGAGGGCATCACAACCCTTGAGAACCAGTGCCTCATTAGAAAATTAACAAAAGATGTGGACTTGGCTACAAATCTTCCATGATCAAACTCCCCTGAATGGGCCAGTCCATTAATGGGTGGGGAGGACCTTCCCAGTAAGAAGCAAAATTATGTTAACAATAAGCAAAAATGCATTATCAATACATATATGACATACATATATATATATGCATATATATTCATACACACACATATATTATACAAAGAACAGTTGGTGCAAAGTATCTGCTCCAACTGGGGACATACCTTCTTAACATTACAGATAGCAAGGAAATGTGAATTCCAACTAATAAAGCATGTATGGTAAATTTCATAACTCCTGTTTTTTAAAAGACTTTCCTGTTTTGTGAGAGGTGCTTTTGTCACTCCCTTAGAGTTTAAAATATTCTCTTTGCAGAGTCCTGAAGTTTCCTTTCCTTCCTGCAAGATGTATCTAATCCATCCTTAGCTGCTAAGGCAGATCATGCAATCAACCATTGCAATTCTAGGGACACTATCAAAACCCTGATGGGAAGTCTAAAATTGACCAATATTTCAATGTTCACAAGTCATTTTCTAGTGAAAGGGGTAAGACTAGACAGAGGCTCTTGTCACCAAAGGGGTTCTTTCTCAAGGGCTTGTATAGAAATGCTTCCATGTTTCCATGGGACAATGATGCAACAATGAACTGGTTTGCTAATTTAACTAAATCCCAGGTCAAGACTGACTTTCATCAACCAATCCTGACACACTTCCTGTGACACATCATTTCATTCCATCCCATGGATTTCCCCACTTCAAAAATGAGTGATGACTTGTCTCATCATACTTAGCATGTGTTTGTTTGAATGATTCAACAGGGATGTTCTAACCTTATAATGGTAGCACTTGAGATTCCTTTGCAAATGTTATTTCTTTCAATCCTTACAAAAATACTGTGAGATAATTGATGTTATAATCCTCATTTTACAAATAAGGAATTTAGGTTGAGAAAATTATGTGACCTGTACAGGGTGACACCATAATGTTCTGAATCAAGATTTGAACTCAGATCTTCTTGATTCCAATTTCTTTGTATATACCCACTAATCTTAAACTATTTTTGATCTCTTATTTGGAGCCTTCATGGGCATTTCTGTTTAAAATTCAGAATCATTGCAAATCATCTTTTGAAGATGTATTTAAGAAATAGGCAAATGTCATTTAATTCTAATTTTTGTGAAGAAGATGGGTGATGAACTCCCCAAACTGGCTCAGAATAATGAGGTTGATAAGTAGTCCAGAAATGTTTCAACCAATTATATCATAACTGGAATAATGATTCCAATTATTAGAATGATGATAAAAAATATAGAACTTATGAATATACAGATGATCTATATTCATTTGAACTTAGAATTTCTGTTATGTGTGCTAATACAGTATATTTATTACTTTGTGGCAATAATTGATATGAAACATCTAGAACTATTCCTGAATCTTGCAAGAAATTTATTAGCTCTATTTAGCAAGTATTTTAATTCCCATATAGTCCTTAGAAAAAATTTGTAATTCCTTTTTGTCCATGTAGAAAACTTTCTTCATTCCACATAACAAAAAAAATTAGAATAAAGACTTTAACATCAGATTCTCCTTTTTAACATTATATTCCCATCTTGTATGAAACTGGTGCTTTACGTTTTTTTGTAATTTAATTAGATTGAATTTGTACGGCTTTTTTTATTACAGAGTATGCAATTCATACCTTTCAGTTTGTATCCCATTAAATATATTCACTTTAAAATTAGCAAATTTTGGTTCAATTCTGGAAAATTACTTATTAGGGATCATGTATAATTGGAAACAAAAAAAATGATTTGGAAGAAGTTTGAATGAATTCAACTTGCTAATAAGGAATTTTGCTTTGTTCTTTTGCAAATATTTGCTTGATTATAGCTTATGGGATTCCCCCACCCCTTCTCAGCCATAAACCCCCCATGTTACATCTGCAATTATCTGTTTAACCAACATTTTCTTTGAATTATATAGAATGTAATCCATCATTCCAGGCAAGAAATGTATTAAAGTGTCTCCTACGTGTAAAAAGAACATGGTTGCATATGATGCTATACATATTTCTAATTGATTAAATTTAAAATTAAATTTTAATTAATATTAAACTTATTGCCATTTTGTGAAGATGTGACTTGTTTAACTTATTTGTTTTCATATTTTTAACAATTTGCAATATCTCTGTTTTGTTATAATTCATAATATGGTCTCTTTTAATGCTGACTTTTTAAAAACAGATAACTGTTTATTTAAATGGTGAGTAGTTTACTTTAGAGAGGAAGGGAAACCTGTTTTCCTAGTGTGTAGAATTCTCGTAGGTATACTGAGGAGCTGGAAATGCTAATGTTTAGGGTATATTAAACTATGCTGGACAAAATGCTAGGTGATGATAACGATTTCTTCAAGTTGGTAATTCTGACTTACAAGATAATAGAATAAACAAATTGAAGTAATTTATTAATACCTTTCTATTTTTAGTTTCTCTCTCTAAAGAAAGGATCTGTTTTCTATTCCCCATCCATGGTAATAACAATAATGCATCCTGAGCAACAATTATAAGCCAGTTTAGGATGAATATACTAATTATACCCTTAAGCAGGA
Source organism: Bettongia penicillata ogilbyi (assembly GCA_023548195.1). NCBI lineage: Eukaryota > Metazoa > Chordata > Mammalia > Diprotodontia > Potoroidae > Bettongia > Bettongia penicillata. The sequence goes on from JAJHZJ010000386.1 coordinate 528,772, forward strand.
TCCTATGAATCACAATTTTTCAAAACAACTATAATAACACATTTAGGCATTTGCAATTCTTTCAAAAAATTACATATGTTTCCCACATGGTCCTTACAACCACCCTTTGAGTTAAGTAGATGAGCTATAATCTCCATTTGCAGATGAGAAAACAAAATATGAGATTCACTTGGGTTAATTGCCAAACATCACCCTGATAGTCAAGCAGAGGTGGGACTGATTTTTGAATCCATTTCAGTTCACTGAAGTTCTCTTTGGACTACCATGTAACTTCACTATCCCAGTCAAGTGAAATATTCACAAATGAGAAAAGAAGAATTGTACTATATATTTAATATGAATGTCATTCATAGGGATAGATCTTATTTTTGACATTTTTCCAAATATCCAAATCACTAGGAAACCTAAGTCCCTTTTCTCTAGAATTGAAAGTAATAGATCCCATTTCCAGTTTCCTAAATAGTCAAATGCAGTAGAATAAATGAAACTGCTTTCAGGGGATACAAATGCTATCTTTTTGAAAGGTTTCTAACGCTCCAAAGGAAAATTTATACATAGGGGACACAGTATGGCTGAAATATAACAAAACCTATGTATGATGAATTAAAACATGTAATTAGAGGGTATGATTACATCTAAAAATGATTAAAATCAGCAACTTTCCTTTTATCTAATAGGTATTAATATAGAAAATATGCTTAAAAATTAACTTGCTGAGCAATGTGTTGTTTTATTAACTTTGAACAAAATGATAAGCAGAGTTTAAAAAACACTTTCCTTTTGTATGTAGAAAGCAACCTAGCTTGAAAGTGCGGTTCTCAAGCTTCCTCATTGTGAAATACTTCAATTATAGATAGATAGGTAGATAGATAGATATGTATGTATATACATCTGTATGCATGTGTATATATATATATATATATATGCATGTATATATGTATCCATGCATGTATGTGTATCCAAATCAATAATTTGAAGCACAATACTAGCCAAACTCCAAAACTCCAATTCTGGGATTCTAGTTCCCTGCTATATAACCCTAACTCAATGGCCACTCCTGTGTGTGTGTGTGTGTGTGTGTGCGCGCGCGCACGCGCGTGTGTGTGTGATGTGTGCTGTATGCATGTGTGTGTGAGAGAGAAAGAAAGAGAGAGAGAAGAAATTGTATGCATGTGTTATAGCTGATATAATGCTCTTCTTGAAGCCAGAAAGACATAGTTTTAATTATTTAATCTGACAAACAGAAATTGCATTACCTTGGCTGAGTTACTTAACTTCTCAGTGTTCCAGGCAACTTTCTAAGATTTTACATTACAAAGAAGGTGATAGAACTGTGTTGGTAGAGGGAGTTCCATTATCTGGAACTTCTCTATTAAGATGAAATTATATATCCTGTTCTATTTTTAAAGATGATGAAGGGATAAAAAATTAAAGCCAATGATACTTGAAATAAAAATGAAGTTGGTCCCAAGCTATCACAAGGAGATGTTCACACCTGTAAGCAATGCTCTTTCCTTCTCATTTAAATTAATCTTACACATGAAGCATCAATATTATTATGCTATCAGGTGAATTAAAGCAAGCTTTTGTCTGGTTATAAATTGCATAGATGATCATATTTTCAGAAAACTATGAAAAGAACTGTTTTGATTTTTCTCCATTCCCATTCTGAAAGAATGATGACAGAAATGTTATAATTAAAGAAGGATGAAATACTGGGGAGGGGGATCAATTCCAGACTCCCAACCGAGTTTATCACTTTGCTGGCAATTATCCTAAGTGCCTCCCCACTATTGCAAGCGAGAAGAGAAGTCGTTCTTCCTGCCACTTCTGCTCTGTATGTTGCTATTTTATCCAATCTATTCCTGTAAATAAGTTCTCCAAAACCACTAAATACCCATTTCAAAAGCACTTCTTAAAGCAAAGTGCCCACTCTTCCCTCTTTCTCAGAATATGGCTCTTCTAGTGCCAAAAAAATCACAAAGCACAGATCATAGCCTGCTGTGGAAATGGAAAAACACAGCCAGCCTCCTAGGGGTTACTCAGGTACTCTTTGTTTACTCCTTTGATGTTAGAGAATGTTTTCTCTTAGTTGATATCAAGAGAGAGCAAGAAGGAAAAAGAAATAGACCAAGTGTGGGACTGAACATTCTCTAATAGTGATATGTAATTAAAAATAATATTTTTATCCAGTAGTAAAATGAATACTGACTACTAAGATATTATAGGCCTACCTATTGTTCATATTCATTTTTTTTCAATGTAGCACAAACTCTGGGTTTATTCTCCAAGTTCATACTATATTACAAGCTTGGGTTCCCAGAAGGTGACTCTTTCTACCCTAAGGGTTCTAAAGGAAAGCCTGAGGAGCTGGTTGGATTCATATTCTAATAAAGTGGTGAATGAGCCCCTGATAGTATCATCCCTATTTATTATCAAATTAGATATCATATAGCCATCTAGAGTTAATTAAATATAGAAATGGGCATTTACTAAAGTAGTATAATAAGAATAATTGATTTTTTTCCCTAAATTCTGGGATATACTCTTCCAAAAGTTCATATGTAACCCTAGGGAGATTGGGCTCAAGTTTACAGATCAAATATGGCAAAGGCAAATTGACTCAGTTTATAGTTGAATGGAAGTCCTATTTTGCCTCTGTGAAGTTCTCATGAAGTTGCCCTGAGATATATGCAGTTCTCCACTGTACCCTAAAGTCAAGACCCTTGCAGAGCCGTGTACCTGAGGACTTCTCTCTGTATGTCTAGCTTGCCTTTTCTCAGCTTCCAGTTGGATGCATTGATATTATTAACTATGGTTTTCTGAGAGAATATAATCTCAAGAGCAAGGGCTGCTTCACTTTCTGTTTTTGTATTCCAAAGGTCTAGACATGGTCAACTAAGAATGGAGGGGGCAGTGTGATTCCCTCGTCTCTCCCTCTAAAGTTACCACACTGCCCTCAGAAATAGGTCCAAAGGGACTCAAGGGGTCTGCCATCTCAAAGTGGCCAGGAAACTAGACTCCCAAAGAAATTTCTGGAATGCTTCTGATGGAACTTCTTATCTTACATGCTTAGGCATAGGTGCATCTTTTAACCAGTCCCAATATATTTTGTCTTCTGATTTCCTTCAACAGCCACAAGCACGTAAATCCTTCCCAGCTTTATTATCTAAATTGATCATACTCAGTTTATGTCTTTGTCTGATTGTTTCCACAGAGGTGACTAGTAATTCTTCACAACTAGTTTATGCACATTTGATTGATTGACTCTGCATCCCAAAAAGATATTTTCAACTAATAGAAGCATTAACATTTTGAATATTTTGTTAGTCACATGAATCAGGGTTGGATAATATATCATCTTCTTGTTCCTATTACGTTCCAGGCACTTTGTTAAGACTGGATACTGGAGATTAAGATAATAAAAAGATAGTTGCTGCTCAGTCCAGTGGGGAAGACAAAACAAAGAAGGAAACTAGAAAACCAAGTGGAGGCGCCTCTAGAGAGAACCCGCTGCGGGGCATCATATTCCACTGAGTTCAAACCAAGCAGGGCTGCAGACTGGAAAATGCAGATTTCAGCTCTATAAAGGAAAGCTTGGGGAGGAGTTTACTATTCAGTCCCTGTGATCAGAAGGAAAGTAGGCTGAGGAAGTTGGAAATAAGATGGCTATCCAAAAATGACATAAAGAGCAATCATTCAACGGGCATTTGTGTGCCAAGAACTGTGCGAGGCACAACAAAGGATGACAAAGACAAAAATAAAACAGTCCTTATTCTTGAGACTACATTCTATCAAAAAACCATAGTAAACAATATCTGTGTTGATCTCGTTCTTTTTTTGTTGTTTCTGTCAGATCTAACTTTTTGTGACCCCCTTTGGCGTTTCCTTGAAAAAAATGCTGAAGTGGTTTGCTATTTCCTTTTTCAGTTCATTTAACAGATAAGGAAATACAGGCAAACAGCATTACGTGGATGCACAGGATCATATAGTAAGAGTCTGAGGTCAGATTTGAATTCAGGACAATGAGTCTTCCTAACTCCAGGCCTTTCTCTCCATCCACTGCACCACTTAGCTGTCTTCAACATAAGTTGAAGTTATGTGAAAATAGGAAATTATGAAAATAAGATAATATTTTGTACTCCAAAGAAATCTGTGACTTACTATTAGCCGCAGGCCATTTCAGATAGATAAAATTCAAGCCACTGTAGAGAAAAGACCATTATTAGATATAAAATAGAAACCTAAATTTTTTTATGGATATGATACTAATTAATAGTAGGACTTTGAGCAAATTACCTCATCATATTGGAACCCATTTTCATTACCTGTTAAAATAAAGACATTGAACTAGATGATCTATAATGACCATGAAAGCTTTAATATTTTGTTGACCATTTTTCCAGTATTTTCTATCCCATCCAGTGTACATCATTATGAAAAATGCATATTGCACAATGTTTGTCATCTAGAAATTTACAATGATTAATTATTGATGTAATTCATTTAAAAGAAAATATCTATTAAACCAGTAATATCAAGACATAATCACATTGTCTCTTGAGTCTCTATCCTCAATGAGTTTGGGAATTTACATTTTACTTCAATCGGGGCAGTAATATTGGGAGGGGTTTGGGACATACATATATAAATAAATAAATACAAATATTTTCAAAATAAAACAAAGTAATCTCAAGAAGAAGAGTCTTAATTATTCTGTCTTCTTCATGTCCTCCAGCCCATCCACTCCCAGACTCTTATGACTCATGGAAACATCCATGATTTCAAAAGAATCCAAAGTGCAGGCAATTCAAAGGATAGACAAGCAAATGGTAAAGTATGCTAGACCTCAGCAACATATAGATAGTGGAACTATTAGCTCTATTACTGTAGATGACAGAACAGAAAAATCTCAAAAGAATCACAATAGCAGATGATCCTAAGAACAATGGAAGTATATAAATGGTGTGTGAATTGGGCTAACAAAACTCACAAGCAAGAAGAGCAAAATGAGGCATGATTATAGATATTTATGACTGGAAAATAAGAACTTGTAGCATATCAAGAGCAAGAATGGTAGAAAGATCAAGTCGTGGTTTTCTAGGAGTTGAGTAGCTATATGTAGAATATAATAAATGTATGCATGTATACATATCAAACATGCATATATATGCATATGTACATGCACACAAATATATATATATATTCACATAGATACATACACATCTACATATCTGTATTATATGTGTATGTGTTTGAGGAAAAATTCATTCATTGATTCACTCTCACTTCATAGGTAGGATGTGGAATTGCCTGAGAAAAAACACAAAATTCATTTTAATTCCTGCTTGTTTTGAGAATAGTCTTAGATTAGCCTCTTGGTGTTGGGTGACAGCAGAAATCATGTGAAAGAATTTTAGTCAGTTGAATCATCCTATCTCATTGATTTATTTGCCTAGAACACATTACTATCCACTATTAGGCTGTAAACCCATCAATTTCTCTCTCCAGACTTCTCAACTAATGCCTTCTACTTCTTTCTTGGTACAAATCAAATCAAAACATCATAACTTCAGGAAAGGAAATGGAAAATGTGTGAAAAATGATTCCATTCACCATCTTTGTGTCTCACCATAAATTTATAGAGGGCAGGGTTCATCTCACATTTGTATCCCCTACATCTAATACAAGAGTATCATATTAGAAATTTAATGGATTTTCATTTATTCATTCACTAACAGAGCCCTAAATCACATATTCATGGCCCATAGTTTCAGCACGAAAGAAGAATGTGTATATATTTGTACAACATTGCACTTGGAACAAGAGAATTAAAATGGGTTAGTTTTATGCCTTGAGTTACTAGACTTCCATTCATTTAGTGTTTTACCTGCAAAGGAGATAGAATCAGATGTCCATGCCAACTGGCAAAGAGAAGACCATCTTCATCAGCCTAGCAGCTTCATACAAATGGGTCCACTCAATGGCCATGCCAGTCAATTTTCAAAGACTTTTTGAGAAAGTGATTAAAAATAAGAAATTTTGTAGATGTTAGTGAGCTTGAATAACTTCATTTTTTGAAGAATATGATATAATTGCATGAGTAAAAACTAATAAACCATTATATTTCCTAGCATGTGTTAGTCTGAAAGTGGTCTGTTTATAAGTGACAATTTATCAGACTCTGTCAAACATGAAATCACGTAGTATCTCAACAAGATGTGCTGACTCCTAAGAAGAAAGTTGTGCTCACCATATGATCATGTGCAAAGAACCTTTGAGGATAAAGACTTCCAGAATTTAGTATTCACTATCAAAATTCTGTGAAGAATTATATCATTTTTGCTAAGTCTGGAAATGATCTCACTTGTGTGTATATGACTGGGAGGTTCTGAAAGGGGAAAACAGCCAGAAAAGTTAATCTTCATTGTTCTTCTCAAACTTATTTTGAGATAATTTGGATAAGAAATTTTTAAGATCTTGATTGAATGACTCACACATGTTCAGTGTTATTTTATGAATATCCAGGCAAGTCTTTTAAAAGTCTTCTATGCATGCTAACCAAGAAGACACAGGAATAGTGTTGCACCAAGAGAATGATGGTCATCAGAAATCTGCTGCATTTGCCAGGAGATTATTGCTAAGCTACCATGCTATTCCCTACACAGACTGGAATCTCATCTTTAAAACATGATAGCACTAATAAGGTTTAAGACCATGAAAATGAAGCCTAAATTCAAGAATAAGCAATGCAATCAATTGACATATGTTTACCAGAATTAAGGTGAATGAATGGCACTAGGCCATCCTGAGCTCTCTTTGTGCCTTAGTACAGGGAAAATTATTTTCCCTTCTCAAAATCCATAAAAGTTCAACATTGTACTGATACCCATAGGAAGAGTGAAAGTGACCTCTGACATATAAAGAGCTGGAATTATGTCATGTAGAAATGTTGGTCTAGACTGGGTTTCTACCAGGGAATCAGGAATGCTAGAATTATCCTTTCAATGTTTATAGAGATCCACAGTCTGAACATTTTAACCATACCTTTTGGAACATTCTGAGTTTCCTGAGAGCACAGCAGAAAACATAGGAGAATTAAATAATTCTTCACCTCTATTGAATTCTACTTTTCCTTCAAGATACAGTTCAATGATCAACTTCTACATGGGACCTTTCCTTATCATCCTATATACTAGTGTCCTCCCTCCTAAAGGGAATATATAGATAATTGTATATATTTTAATTCTGCATACACTGCTTTAATTGTTGGGTTTGTGTCCTAGAGTCTATCAAAATGCTTGATACATAAAAGACATTTAACAAATGCTTGTTGGCTGATCGAATCAATAAGCTAGTTTGCATTTACGTTGAATACATATAGTTCTACTGAGAATTATGGCACATCACAAAGGCTTTATCAATCCCTTTTTGTGAAGGGAATTTATGAAGTTTAGATTCAGTCAAAGGACCACACTTGAGGACCTAGAGGGCCACATGTGGCCTCAAGGCTGTAGGTTCCCCACCCCTGCTTTAGCATCGCAAATTCTGTTGTACATAGATATCTTTGATGGCTTTTATTAATGTGCAAAGATGTACTTCTATTTATTGAACTCAAATCCCTTATAGTGTAGATGACAAAGGTTTCCATTTGCTCTATGATTGTTTCCCTTGGATTAGAAATAATAACATTTAATATTAACAATAATAATGTTAATAAGCAGCATTCATAAAAGACTTTGTTTTACAAAATTGCTTCAGAAATATGTCATTTTACACAGTAATTCTGTGAGATTGATGCTATTAATGTACTCCTTTTACAGATGTGGCATCTGAGGCAGACCGAGGTTAATTGACTTGCCCAAGTTTACACTCCTGGCAAGTGTCTGAGATTGTATTTGAATCCATATCCACTACGTCCCCTAGTTGTCCTTAAAATTATATATTGGAAGACAAATGTTGTTTCCTCAAAGACAGTTTTTTATACTGAAGGCATATAAAGACCTTGATAATTTTGTGTGTGTGTGTTTGTGTGTGTGTGTGTGTGTGTAGATAAGATATATATTTGTTTTGGTGTGTGTATGGGGGTGGGGAGCTAAGCGTGAAGTCATACAGCTAAGGGAGTGACATAGAAAGCAGGTAACAGCAATTTCAAAACAAAACTTTAGTTAAACATAAAATGGCACAACGAGACAGTTTAGGATCTCAGCAGGCAACATCTAAGCAGGACACAGTAGAAGTAGAACATAAACTCCTGTCTTTTTAGTCTTGATTCTAAGGCCAGGGATCTTTCATTATGCCCTCATGTCTGTAATCCCAGACATATCATTAACAGTGCAAAACATTTTAAAAAAATAAAACCTTCAGAATTCCAAAAGAAGTGCCTAAAATTTAAAATTGAAAAATAACTCAAACAATAGGAGAAAAAATAAAACTTTTTTTTTGTAAGAAAAAAACAACTGCTTTGGGAGTTATCAGAATGGGACTATAAGAAAGAAATACTATCTAGACTATAGAGTAGGATGACCTGAAGAAATTTGCCTAGATACTGAAAGAAAGATAACTGAATCATTGTTTAAACTGGAAAAGAGAGAATCAATTATTCAGTAGCAGATGAGCTACTTACTAAAAATAGAAATACTTACTAAAAATAGAATTTAAAGATGCACAACTGACCATGTTCGAATAACTTGGCGGTAGGTTCAATTTTATCTCTGTTATCTATTACATATAAGATCATGGGAAGTCAATTAACCCCTTAGTACCCTTATACAACTTTCTAAGATTATAAATTAAAGGCAAATGGCTTATCTCTAAATTCCATAGGATTGTAAGACCTCAGGTTGGAAGAGTCCTCAGAGGTGAGCTAGTCCAATTGCCCTCATATTACAGATGAAGAAACTGAAATTGAAGCATGCTTTGACTTACCCATGGTTACACGGGTTTTAAGTAAAAGAATTGAGAGCTGAATAGTTGAATGTAAGTCTTCTGATTCCAAATCAATGTTATTTTTCTGTGATGGAAGAATTTTCACAGCAGCAGTTGCCAACACTGGTAATAAGAAGCATTGATAGCAAGAGGTACATGAAAATATAACATCAAGCAAAATACGACATCTAACCTTTTCTGGTATAAACCCAAAGAACATGAGTTATTGAAGACTAAATAATCTTTTGACAATTTATATCAAAACAGCAATTTTAATTATGCATTAGCATAAATTAATGATTCTGGCTTCTCATTGCTAGAAATGTAAAGATCTTATATCACCAAGTCTGTATCTCATAGTTCAGTGCAAGAGAAACCGTTAGACTTATAACGCCTGTTTCTAAAAAAAAAAAGAAAGAAAGAAAATTAAAAAAAAAAAATGTGGGACAAATCTTTCTTTCTTGTCAGGAAAACTACTACACATGCTCAGCTTTCTTTGTTATGTGTTCCCCTAAATGATCATTGAATGGATGATGATTCAAAAAGACTTCTAAATACAAATGTCTCAATTAAGGAAGAACAAGATTCCACCACTGATAATGAGCCCATGATTGATGAATTGGTTGCTAAAAATATTCATTTTTTAGGACCGGTGTTTTGAAATAGACTAAATAGTTAATTTTGGTACTTGCATTCATATGGCAAATGACTCTGATTGTACTAACAAGGTCATTTCCTGAGCTGAGCTTTTTTTTGTCCTGCTTTGTTTCTTTGTATTTGCATTTGTTAATTTTTCTATTGCCATGAATTTTCCAAATTTGAGACTCAGTCTAACATTGTATTTGAGCAGTAGCCTGAATAATAATATTTTAGAAAATTAATTAGGCATTGAGATAATGAGCCTTTCTTCTTCTCATTTGCTCTGAAGTAGTGTCAAATATTCTTCCCAAATTGCACTGTGGCTTTTGAAAAACAATGGGATACAGGTTTCTATGTGGGTGTCTTTCGTTTTTTTTTTTGAAAGTACTGCCTTCTAAAAAAAAATTAAATTAATGAATTTCAGTTCCATAATCCTGTTGTTTCCAAGTACCTATTTGTTCAAAATAAAATATATGTGTGTGTGTGTGTGTATACGCATACATACATACGTACAGATATGTGCGTGTGTCTACCCTTTGAATTGTTGGTGCTCAAGCTTGATGCCAATTTTAGTAGCTAATTTGTTTGGAGCTACATCCATCACCCCTCCTATTGATGTAGGAGGTTCCACAATGCCTTAATCTGAAGGTTCTTGATGGTTGCCACAAGGGAAATTAAGTCTGCAGGTCATTAAATGGGGTAAATGAGTGATTATAGTACGAGAACGGGGTAAAGTCTTCTGAGAAGTTGGGAAATGAGGGAAGGGTTTTATGTGTTAGTATACAAACTGCCCTCTACCCTTTTGTAGACTTGCTTACTTTGATATACAAAAGGACTTCCCTTTTGGATGACCAGTCCATTTTCTTTCCATGTCAGGTGCCATTTTGAATATTGGATTGTCGAGTGAGGGAAAAAAGGGAGAAATGAAATGAGAGGTAGACAACAGTCAATTATTTCTTCTGCTGCTGCTATCATATGCTAGCTAGTGAGATTGGGATTTGCCAGAATTGAAATCTGGATGTGCGACAATAATTAATGAATGAAAAGTATTTATTAAGAACTGTGTTTTGTGATTACAAGTAGAAAAGAATAATGGTCTCTAATCTCAAAGTGCTCATATCCTAATGGGAGAGAAAATTCATGTAGGTGGTTTTCAGTTGCAAATCAAATGATAATGTTTTGTTGTTCTTAGAATGTATTGTTCAAGAAGCAGGCAGTGTGTCTTCCTTAATGTTATTTCCTCCAATAAAAAATGACCATTTCTGGTGCCTTCTACATAGATTGTTCTTTGATCATTTCAGTTACATTTGATTCTTTATGACCCCTTTTGGGGTTTTCTTGGCAAAGATACTAGAATAGTTTGCCATATCCTTCTCCAGCTCATTTTATGCATGAGGAACTGAGGCAAACAGGGTCAAATGACTTGCCTAGGGTCATATAGCTAGCAAGTTTCTGAAGCCAGATTTGAACACAGAAAGATGAATCTTCAAGATTGCAGGTCTAGCACTCTATTCAATGCACAATTTAGTTCCATTGTTGATGGTAAGAACTTTCTACACGTTTTTCAGAGGACAGTTTCTAAGTCATATCTATTCAAAGGTTAAATCCCCAGGTGGTAGATACGAGAAATAAACTGGAAGCTTCGTTGGTGATTGGAAGGGCTCTTGGATTTAGGGTGCTGGGCTATCTTCATCAGTGATTGAGGGGGAGCCTGGTCAAGATGATATCAATTTTTTTTTTTTACTTTCCTGACACATATATTATGTCCTATTTCTTTCCTGGGAGAGCACACTGTGGGAGGGGGTTGCCCCTTGTCTTAGGATAACTTGCATGTCTTCTATAAAGCCATTGCTTGGAATTTAATAGAGAAGTCTGGTACTTTTTTTCAAAGGAGTTGCTCCCCTCAAAATAACTACTGAAGCCATGCTTGAAACAAGGTTTCTGTTATTGTGACTACTGCTATTACTGTAGGTCAGGGTCCAGGATCATGGACTTTGTCCATAAAACTTTGAAAGAAGATGGTGGTAGTGGTTTGAATTTCCTAGAATATTGTACCTTCTGTATTTTTCTCTGGGCCCTTTGTTTAAAACTTCCAGTCTGTATTAGGAACAATGATGTAATGATGTATTACAGAGTGCCAAGGAAAGCCAGTTAACTCAGAGAAAGGAGCATGAACAGCAAAGTGAAGAAATATACTGTTACCCTGCACCATCTTGACCTCTTGTTTCACACTCTAAGTTCCTAAACATACAACTAATTTACCTGATTCTTTATGCCATATGGATGGAAAACATGAATGCATTCAAGAGGATGAAAAAGAAGAAATTAGACTCAGTGCTATGTCAAGTGGCTCTTATCTTGTTCATTTCTTTGCACAATAAAATATGTGTGGCCACAGTAGAATTATTTGTAAAATTTTAATTTGAGGGTTGGTAAAATTAAAGGAAACACTTCAGACAAAGGGTTATGGTATAACCATAAAGAGCTTACATAATTCACATAATTCAAAGTAGCATCTCATTTATTTTCCCTTAGGCTACATTTGGAATCAACCTGGACAGGGTGATTAAACCTTCCTAGTAGTGTTCATAATTGGATAGAGAATAATCTGTGAGGTAATAGGTTAGTGCCATCTGGTGAGCAGTGAGAATATTACAATCTATCAGAAAGTCAACCCATGCTCATTGAGTACCTTTCTTCAAAACCATTTTGCTGGTAATGAAGACAGAACCATCTGCTGACCATATTATATGCAATATTCCCATGCCAGTAAATTAATTAAGCAATGTTTTTTTTTTTTAGTAGACCTGGGGGAAGTTGGAGGTGAGCCAAGTGTCAGCTAATGGTGTTATGATACCTCCTCAAGTCTCGCCTAAAACACTTCTTGGGGATTGTCAGTTCTCAGTTGTGTTCAACTCTTCATGACTCCATTTGGGGCTTCTTGGCAAAGATATTGGAGTGGTTTGCCATTCCCTTTTCCAGCACATTTTACAGATGAGGAAACTGAGGCAAACAAGGTTAAGTAATTCACCCAGGATCACCCAGCTAGTAATGTTTGAGGTATGATTTGAACCCAGGAAGATGAGTCCTCTCAACTCCAGGACTGGTATTCTATCTACTTTGCCATCTACCTACTCAAGTATACAGGTAGCCTGCTCTAAAGTAACATATATGTATATGTCTTCTTTGGGAGAAGATAGTTTCTAACTATAGTGGCTGATTATTTTGCAATCTGAGGCATGTGAGTCAAAAAGTGACTTGTAATTTTTCTAGGTTCTTCTTGGATTGCCACTATCTATGGGTCTGTTTCTGCATGGGTCAATGCTTTTGGTCAAAATGAAAAGATCTGTTTTTTGATAACAGGGAACATAAATCATCTTTCTATTATAATTATTTTTTAGCATTTTTTTCTTCAATTAGTATTAGTATTTTTCTTCAATAATTTGGCAAAAACATTGTCTTAGATACATCATGATGCGTAATAATATAAGCTATCTGAGTATAAATGGAAGTTTGATCTACAGATGTGATTTGCTAAGGTTTAGGCTTAGAGTTGGGGTCAGAGTCGAGGTAGATAAAATCAGATTTAGGAGTAAGGTTAGGGTCAGAGTCGAGAGCTTTCTAAATAAATTCTTGACCACAATGCTCCACCTAAATGACAAAAACAATTAAATTAGCACTTCACTCTCAATTTATTTCTCTTACCTAGAGAAAAAAATAATAACCTGGTATATTTGTATGTCATATCATAATATTGAAAGCTTTCTCAAGCATGCTACCTTATTTGGTTCATCCAACAATCCCATGAGAGAGACAAGCCAATTCTAGCCTCCTATTTTCAGATTAAAAACATCAATAGCACCCAAAGGAGCAGCAGCAACGACAGTCTGGGGCTTGAAGAGTTTACACTCCACGGCAGCACAAGGACTTCAACCTTCCAGTCCATTTCCCTTTCTACTATACTACCCAGCCTCTCCTAAACAGCTGAAGCACCAGCATTTAAATCAATAAAATACATGTCAGTACATACTAAATAAACACACAGCTGTTGCTCCTTTGGGTAAACAGATGGCACATGGCATTCATTTTACTTACAGAAAGCTAGAAGAGGACATTATAGAGTGCAACTGAGGGGCCATTAATTGGTCAAAGGAGTAGTGCCAGCCTCCCTCAAAAGCACAGTGGCCTTTTCTTCACTAATTGAATCATTCTTGTACCTCTCCTAAAATAGCTTAAATTATTTCATCCACAAAAACATCTCCTGAATTTGCATAGAGATTACTGGAGGGAGAGAGTGCACCAATGAAATGCTGCAAGCCTCAGTTTTGTTCTCAAGTACCTATTTCTTTGGAAAATTAACTAACAGGTCAATTTCCCCTCTGTAGTGTATAGTTCAGCATCACTTATTTTCTTCCATCTTATTGGATGTTTTCCCCAACTCTTATTAAAATAGGAATATATTACATGAAGTAATAGTATCCCTTAGTTATTGGGCTTATCATTTTTTCCATTAACTCTGGGATAAGATTTCTTGGGTTCTTTTCCCCCATCTTCATTCTTTTTGATGTTTTATGTTAAATTTGATATTTTTGTTCACCTCCTGGATATTCTCACATTTCTGGGCATTCATGGTACTCCTCTATTTCCTCCCACTTTTCTAATTTCTCCTTTTTAGTCCATTTTGATGGTTCATCTTTCCCTAATGTTCTATACCTGGTCTTCTTCTATTTTTGCTCATTCCTTTTAACATCATAGCTTCCAATGGGCTTAATTATCTTCTCCATGGCAATGACTCACATCTCCCTCACTTTGACTCTATCTTTGTCTCTATCTATTCTCTTCTCCTCTCTCATTTATCTATTACCTATTTATAACTTTCTCTCATCTATCTGTCTCTATAGTTTAGATAGTGATACAGATATAGATTTATTGTTATATAGGTATAGATACCCAATCTCTTCCCTGGGTTTAATGTTTTATCATCAATTTCCTATTAGATATTTAAAATTGAGTGTCTTCTTGAATGGACAAAATAGAACTTCTCTTTCCCTTTAAAACCCAACCCTTTTCTAGACCTGCCTATTACTTCTAATGGTACCATCATTCTTCCAGTCTTCCAGATTCAAAACTTTGTCACTATCTTCTATTTACTCTCTTTTATTCCACCTATCTAGTCAATTACCAAACTCTACGTTTCTACCTCCATAATATCACTTGCATCTGATCTTGTCTCTACTCACACAGTTACCACTTTAGCTAAGGTACTCATTACCTCTGACCAGGATTAATTGCAATAGCCTTCAAATTTGTCTCCTTATCTCAAGTTTCCACATCAGCCTACTTTCCATGTTACTAGAAAAGTGATTTTTCTTAAACAGATTTGGACCATGCCATTCTCCTACTCAATCAAATCTATGTCTAGAATTTAAAAGTGTGTATAATAATAATCCTCTGTTTAGGTTTCAATATGCCCATGATTTTGCTTCATCATAATTTTCTTAATAAAACATTAAAAATTTAGATATATCTTTCTACATTTACCCTTTCTCCCAACCTTGAACCAAACTGATCTTCCATTCATTCATCACATGTAATTCTCCACCCCAACCCTCTCATACCTTTCAGCTCTCCTTTTAATCCTCCCTCACTCAAATCAAAGTTAACTACCAGTCATGTTATCATTTTGATATCATGGTCCTTTTCAAGAATGAAGGACAAACATGCAACGTGCCTTTACAATGTTTGACTGTTATGACCTCCCTTTTAAAATCTGTATTTAGCTACCTTGTATTTATTTGTATATATATCCTGTGTGTACTGATTTGCCCTTGCTGTCTTCCTCCTTAGAATGTGAGTTCCTTGAAAACAGACATTTTATTTAAGGTCTTTGTATTCTTTCCCACTAATATCATGTCTAGCATAGAATAAGCACTCAATAAATTCTTATTGATTGGGGGGAGAGAGGGAGGGAGAGAGAGAGGGGAAGAAAGAGAGAGAGATGGACAGACAGATATTTTGATTTGGAAAGAAAAATGTTAAGTTAACTTTAGGGAAGTAGAACTGATATTTTTGATATTTAGCTAAAACAAAAAGTGAAGTAGTATTGTATTAAGAGGGCTAGCCTTGAAATCACAAAGACCTGTGTTCAAACCCTGCCTCTCATACATAGAAGGTAGGTGAATATCCAAAGTTATACAACCTCACCATGACTCTGTCAACTTTTTAAGACTGTGAGCTTTTAAATTCCAACTTATTGGAGAGAATTTCCACACTAATGAGTGCATATAAATAATAATAGTAATAACCAATATTCATAATAGCAAATGAACATTTTCAAAGCAATCTATGTACATTGACTCATTTGGAATGCACAAGAAATACCTGGATAAGGAAACAAGATTTTGTGTTTTGTATTGTTTCTCTTTTTACCCTTTTACTAGTGAGAAAACTAAGTTGCAGACAATTGAATGATTTATCCATGATTATACAGCTGGTAGTCTGGGACACAGAATTTGAATCTAAGACTTCCTGACACTATGACCAGAACTCGACCCATTTCCCATGATGACTCCCTATTGTCTAGTTCAGTAGGTTGGTATAGACTCTTTGTTTTATCGGAGGTTTTATTTATTTATACCATTAAGCGCATCGCCACAAGTTATTAAGAGTCTGGAGTCTGAATTATCCTGCTTCCATATTTATTACAGCTTAGATCATCCTAACATATTGCTGTATTTAGATCATTGATTTTAAAAAGGTTTGAATGTGGGCCTTGAAATGAGGTAAATATGTAGCACTATATTATATAGCTATTCAGTATGTATGTGTGTCTGAGATAGCACAAAAAATGCACAGTGTAGAAGCGTATCCATTATCCTTGTATTACCTGATAGTTTAACCTGAGAGTTTTAGGTATGCCATCTAAGATGTGCACAATGTGTTAAGTGCATTAAGATCATTATCGATGATTCAGAAACTGACAAATGAGACATCATTGCCATGTTATCTTAAAATTAATTACTTAAATGAAATGAAAATGTGCAGTGGTTTTTTAAATTTCTAATTTTTTCACTTAAAAATTAAATTAAGTTGATAAAAGAGTAAACATGACTTCTACTTCAAGTTCTGAATTGAATATGCAAATAGGACTGTGATGGTACCTTAAACTATGTAGAACTTTTTTTTCTTCAGTAAATAGGTTTTTTTAGATTGTGGGGAACAATGCAACATTCATCTAAACAAGGCTTAGTACATATTTCCATTAGCTCTCCTTTATTTAAATTCCAAGAGCTTCATGGATTTCCTTGGGAAAAAAAAATTATATCTGAAATGAGAGGACTGCATAAACTCAGCCTTCACAAAAGGAAATTACAAGGTCAATTTCAGAACTTCCTTTTTCAATTCTACTGAAGCAGGGCACCCTGCTTTATTTTTTGGAACCTTCTGAACAACTGGGTATTACTTTCCATATTTCATTCACCTGACGGATGATTTAAAATCATTTTTGTGGTTAATGTCTGTGCACCTTGATTTACCACAGTAAATAAAATAGTCTGTAAGATCTCCTCTACAACATGGTTTGTGAGCCAAATAAATACTTGAATCAATGCTTTCAGAAAGCTGAGGCAGCTGCTTGTCAATTAAGTGAACTTTTTTTTTTTTTTTTTTTTTTAGCTCAGCCCTCGCTCCCATCCTTCCCTGGGCACAGATTTTCTTCATTAGTTTTGTTTTTTTTTTTTCCTCCTTGTCCCGTTGCTGTGAACATGCTTTTGTTGTAGGAAAAAAGAATTAAAAATAGATGAGATGGAGAAGAATACAAGGAGATATAAAGAGGAGAGAGGGAGAGACAGAGACACAGACACACACACACACACAGAGAGAGAGAGAGAGAGAGAGAGAGAGAGAGAGAGAGAGAGAGAGAGGGTCTTCCACTTTGCATCCCCTGTATTCTTTTAAAAATAACTTACCTTACAAACAATTGAAGATGATAATGAAAGAATTAGAGGTTAATTTAAGTTCACTCAAGTTGTTAACATTCTGTGGTTCATACAATCAAATGCATAATATGCGATATAGTCTAAAAAATAAAAATGTTTTTCAAAATGCTTCTGTTTAAAAATGAAGTGGCCAGTGACATCATAGCCCTTAAATAATACTGTAAAAAAATTCCCAATAGAACTTAGGAAAAACAGCTCACCTTTTTAAGGTTATAAGCTTTCATTTTTTTTCCTGTTTATGATTAGGAGATGGTGACGAAAATGATTAATGTAATAGAAAATATCATAAATTTAGCAAATGTATACCAGTGAAAACTGCATGCAACTAAATGTTTAACTTTCATTCTTCTGCAAAGTAATTTATATTCATAATAAAATTTCTACTTGGAGGATTATATGAACCTAGCCACTAGCAGCAGCAGCCTAGGAGCACCCAGCAGAGCACTCTCTGCTTTATTTTTTTCCCATTAATTCCAACTAGTTGGTTCCATAGTCCAAGTTTAAAAAAAAAATCTGTCATCAGAATTAGAGAGTTGAATTACTCCATAAGATGGTATATAATGGTTAAGTTCAGAAATCAACGACTTGAGAAGGTATTGACCAGTGTTATGCAAGGCAAACCAACCTGTATTGTACAATGAAGATCCTCATTTACTAGAAACTTAACCTATGGTTCTTTTTATTTCTCTTTACCAACACTTGGTCTCAGGGAAATAACTTTTTTTTTTTTTTAATTCAGCTAAACAACCTTCAACTCAAGCTGCATTTTCTCCTGGAAAAAAAAAATCCATTCAACTTCTCCTGCTCCCCCTATCAGCACCTCTCACCCTCTCCCAATACAGAATGAACCTTATTTGCATGAAGTTATTCTAGCATAAAATTATTCTAGCTGAAGGAGACTAACAGCAGGACTTGAAATAAATCAGCACTGCACTGATCATTCTGTAAGGTTTTTAGAGCACACCCTCTCTATGAAACTGCCTATGGATGCCAAGTGCTATGCATGGAAATAACTTGATGTTGTAATCGTGCTTGTGATGGACAAACCTAAAGCAGGAAGGAAAGTGGGCCATTTCAAAAGAGTGGGCCGAAACAGAGTGAATTATGTTAGGTGCTTTAGTAGAAAGACATTCATGCCAGCATTCATTTCTTGTAGCAGTCTTAGGGTAATAGGGTATGTGTATGCAGCTCCCTGGTTATTAAGGGAGAGGAAAAATCCAGGGGCATGCAATTTAAGAAGAATTACTAGTAACAGAGGTCTCTTATTCTTCTACTTACTCTTGACATAAACTCAAGGATGTGATGGCAGACCTCAAGGCACAACAAAATGCTGTACATGCTCGATGCTCTGAGCCATAAAAAAAAAAAGGCTCGGAACCAAAAGAACATATTTTTGCTTCTGGTCTTACCATGCCAGTGCTTTTTAAAGCCAAATGCTGCTTAAGTTAATGGAAGAAGCAGTGTTGCATGGTGTGAGCTTGTATCAGCTAAAATTAAGCCTTGGGAAGTTCCCTATTGATTATTACATCACTAGAGCAACCAAACTGCTTTGCGGCCTAGTCCCAGAGTGGCACAGAAGCTTCACAGGTGGATGCCAATAACTCTTCCCATTACCTTTAATTTACTCTCTAGATTTGGGCTTTTTGAAGAAATTACAAAATATGCAGATGGATAGATGCCTTTTATGTTGGCTCTGTGATACCACCTATTCTTTCACATACTGGACAACTCTTGATGACATTTCTTTTTATTTCCTTTACTGGAATATGCCAATAAAGGTCCCCTGGCTTCCAACCATTCCATCAAATACATTTTCAATGCATTTTGCTCATTATGACACTTAGCTGCCTTAATGAAAAATGTAAGTCTTCTTGAGAAATGTCACTAAGTACAGCGGAGATCTTTATAATAACCAAAGTGGTTAAAGGAACAATTCCAATAAGATAATGAGTGCTCGTTTTTAAGCAACATGTTTGACCTAAGTCATGTGCTATATGAAAAGCACAACCCTAGGTTCAAGAAATGCCAACACATAAAACAAATAGTCCCTTGTTTCAGGGAGTTTACTTTCTGGTAAATGGGATGATAGCAGCTTTCACACACACACACGGAAGGCGGGAAGGATATGTAGATCTGTAATATTCGGAAAAGGCTTCATGTATAAGTGCTACCTGAGCTGAGTCTTGAAAGAACCTGAAGATTGCAAAAGACAGAGATAGAGAGAGACAGAGAGAGACAAAGAGAGACAGAGAGAGAGAGAGAAACAGAGAGACACAGAGACACAGAGAGAGACACAGAGAGAGAGAGAGAGAGAGACAGAGAAAGGTGAGAAATGAATCAATGCCAAGCAAAAGTCACAATCTGCTCAAAGTCCTGGAGGCAAGAGATGAGATACAGTAAATAGTTCACAGCAAATATGTCATATTTCTTGGAACACAGAGTTCTTGAGACAAAGTAATAGTAAAGCATGGTAGAAATATAGGCTGGAGCTACATTGGGAAGTATTTTATATGCCAGAAAGACATTTGAATTGTTCAGTCATTTCAGTCATTTCCAACTTTTTATGACCCTTTTGGGGATTTTCTTGGCAGAGATACTGGAATGATTTGCCATTTCCTTCTCCAGCTGTTTTTACAGATGGGGAAACTGATGCAAACAGGATGAAGGGACTTGCCCAGGATCACATAGCTACTAAATGTCTGAGGCTGGATTTAAACTCATATCTTCCTGACTTTAAGCCTGTAACTCTATCCACTGTGCTATCTACCTGCCCAAGAGATTTGAGAGGGTACATTTTTTGCCTCCAGATATGTTGGTGCTGTACCTTAGAGGTAAAACCTGAACCCTGGTCTTCCTGATTTCATTTGATCCTGTATGGTCTACTCCATGATTCATTTCAGAATAAATGTACCATCTGGCTTTGTTACTAAACTTTAGATTTGTATACTTGTATAAATAGATATATTTTGTTTTTTACCCTAGTAGCAATAGAGAACAACACAACTGTTTTGAGCAGGAGAGTGATAAGGTTGAATCGGTACTTTAGGAACATCAATTTGGCAGCTTGTGGAGAATGGAATTTTGAAGGAAGCAGCTATAGAAGGGAGATCAGTTAGAAGTTTAGCTATAAAAGCATTTATTGCCCAGCAGAAGGAAGTGTGTAAATATTTAGTTTGGTTTTCCCAGACGAAGTTAAAAGTAAAATTTTAGCAATTAAGGGAAAATATGTTTGGCTTTTGTCTCAAAAAGAGCATAGCACTGCATAAACCTACAAAATTCCTTAGATGCCAGGGTGACACAGTGGGAAAAATAGGGCCTAAAATTCTCTCAACATATACCTCTCAAATAATGATTTGGTCATGCAAAAGTAAGCACCTTCACTTCTGCACAGAATGCTGCCATGCCCCCCCTGTTTTCCATCCATCTTTATATTCCCACAACCCACCCCATGCCCTGTGCTCTTTTAAGGAAAGAAGCTCAGATCCATGACAATATGCTTTGATTTCTGCATATTTTGCTTCATTGTTTAAAGTAAGGAAGAAAAGAAGGGAAAAAAAGGAAAGAAGGAAGAAAGGAAGGAAGGAATGAGGGAAAAGATAAAATGGGACTAAATCAGTTCTTCACCTTCCAAACCATTTCCCTGTCCTTAGTTACAAATAAAAAAAATCTAACTGATTTTGCAATATTGAATAGTGTTCATTTATGGCTTCCAAATCTTACAAAATTCCCTTCAGTGAATCTTGACCAATCTATTATTGTTGGAGCATCTGCTTGAGGGGGTGGGAGGCTGCTAGGGAGCTTAAAAAGGAGCTGTGGGTGTGGGGATGCCCAGGCATCACGATGGAACCTGTTACCAGTTTGGCAGCACATCACTGCCTTCAGGATGTAATGCAATACCTATCTCCAAGGCCCAGCCCACCAATATGTGTAGGATGGGAATGGAATAATCCTTTAGGCTTCTTTCCCTTGAGATACTACTGGAAATTTAGTGCATATTTAGTTGGAAATTTAATTCACCTCTGCCCTAAAATGAATTCTTATTTTTATTTAAAGTTCTCTTCACTCTAAAAAACATTTTAAATGTAGAAGTATAAGAAATATGAATAATATTAATACATTGAAAATGCAATTATTATGCAATCATTTCGTTTTTCTCCGTGGCAACCTCATGGAGAAAATAATTAAAAACTAAGGGATTCACTAGTATTTTAATATTATACAGAGAGAAGTAAGAGAATGGTCAAAGGGATAAAAGATCAATAATTTTAGGTGAAGGCAATTGCTATAAATTAAGTCTTGACTATCAGTTGTTTAGCCTATCCCCATCTTAGTAAGTCTCTCTGTAGATTTTTGTTCTTCCTTCTTTCTCCAAATACACATAAATGTTTTAAGTGGACAACTTTTGAATGATTAAAATAGACCACCTATTGTACAGAAGTATGCCTTTTGTACTTGAAGAATTTGTGATTTTATAGTGAAACATACAGAATTGCAGTGTTTCCAAGAGAAACTGGAAAATGCATAAAAGATGCAATCCAAAGCACATGGTGTACAGGTCCATTCATTTATCTGCTTCAGCCTCTCTTATTCCTGCCATCTTGCTAGCTATTCTTGATTTCCTTGGAGCATTGTGTTTCTCTCCCAGGAAGGAGACAAAATAGAGTCTCTGTGGTTGACATCTTACACATTCATTTGCTTAAAAGAGTTTCGCCTGGGTGTTGCTTGGAAATTGCTCTATTACTTCATTTCAGACCACCTGGAAAACATATGCATTGTAAGCTTAGTGAAAGAAGTGGAAATGAAATTCCACAACCTAGGCTGACTAAAGGGCCTTCTCATCATTTGGCTTGGTATGGTTTCTGAGACTCAAAAGGGAAGATAATGACTCATTTCCTTGAGTTATCACCTGTTACTTTGAGTTTTCTGATGATCAATAAATTGGAACTCATGCCTCACAACCTCCAGACAGAACCAACATCAGTTATTTCATTAAAGAAAGAGTGAGGCAAAATTCTACTCATCCTCCACCATTTCTGTATGGGTGAAACACTTCCATGGATCAACATTAGAGAATTAATACATTACGAGAGCCTTTTGGACTGCATTAATTCATACCCTGTATTTCTAGCATAGTTCTCTTATAATAGTGCTATCCTCAATTTAATAATAACTCAGTAATAGATTTGGTGTTTTTCAGGTACCAATATGCAGAATATTCCATTAAGCAATGGGGTAAGTTTGTAGAGCAAACGGCAACCTTTGCAAACAAGAGATTACAATTTAATGTGTGAGGCAGAAGTTCAAATAAGCAGGATCTATCAATAATTTAATTTACAAAAGTGAGATTCCAACACAGTTCCTATGCCTTTCTGTACTTCATGGACAACCTATCAAATATTTGGAAAGGAGAATAATTATATAACAACTCTTTCCCCTTTTACGTAATTTTCAGTCAAGACAAACTGGTCATCTGCTAATCTTGACATGTGACGTTCCATTTTCCACCCTTCTCTGTGCCTCTGCAAATATCATCCTCCATTTCCAGAATGATCTTCTCTCTTCCTCCACTTAGATTCCCACTTCTGTCAAGGCTCAGTTGCAGCAGCATCTCCTACATGAATCTTTCCTTGATTTTCTAATTTGCCACATGCTTATGAATTGCTTTTAAATCACCTTGTGTTTTTTTATGTAGCCATATGTGTAAGTGACATATAATATATATGTATGTATGTGTGGGTACTATATATATGCTTGTACATGCAAGTTGTCTGTCTTAATAAAGTGTAAACTATTTGATGACAGGTTAATGAGAGAACAAAACATGCACGTTTGGTAACGAAAGGAAGGAAATTTGGAAACAAGCATTCATGAGATACCTACTATGTGCCAAACACTGCTAAGCACTGTACAAATTTTATACTCACAACAGCTCTAGGCAGTGTATGTTATAAGTTACAGATGAAGAAACTGAGGTTTGACAGAAGTGAAGTCATTTGCCAAGGGTCAGATTGAAATTCAGGTCTTCCCAACTCCAGGCTCAGTACTTGATTTGCTGCACTCCTCTAACTGCCACTACGAGGAGAAAAAAAGGACAAATAGAGGAAATAAAGAATTGCCAGAGACAGACAGAAGGATATCAGGATGCTGCAGTTTAACAAAAGCCTAGGTAAGAGAGCATTCCAAAAAGGAGGAAGTAGCCAGCAGTGCTAAAATTCCTAAGAAATATCAGAGAGAATAAAAATTGAGAAAATGCTATTTGATATTTTATTAAGATATTTGGAAACTTAATTTCAATTGAAAGGGAGGGGCAGAAACTAAGAAGAATGGGAGATGAATTGAGTAGTAGAGCCTTAACTTACTACCTTTATTTTCTGTCATTTCCAGTGAAACTATAAAGGATTTGAGATTTAACACTGCAGCTAGGTGGCACAGTGCATAAAGTAGAAGGCCTGGAGTCAGGAATACCTCATTTCACCTCAGATACTTACCAGCTGTGTGACCCTGGGTAAGTCACTTAACCCTGTTTACCTCAGTTTACTCGTCTGTAAAATGAACTAGAGAAAGAAATGGCAAAACACCTCAGTTTCTTTGCCAAGAAAACTCCAAAGGGGGTCACAGTATCAGACACAGAAAAACAACTGCCAATGTTTTTGTTTTTAATTTTCCTGGAAATGTATTTATGTGATTATTTAGAAGAGAGTATTTTAAGCTAACAAGGATTGCAGACACAGACAGACAGACAGACAGACAGACAGATAGATAGATAGATAGATACGTAAATGGATGGATAAATAGGTAATTTCAAACTTACTAATAAGTAAGTGACAATTTTAAACCTACTTTGGTTTCTTCAAGTAGAACGAGGGCTAAACTTTGAATAAACCATAGTTTCTCTGTTATCCTCCTGGGGGAAATTCCCTTCTCTTTTCAATAATATGCAAGCAAATTCATCAACAAATTCAACAAAGCAAAATTAAACTAACCCCTCATGTTTGCAGAAATCCACTGAATCATTGGTTTTCGCTGAATTAAATATGAGGAATTCTTAGAAGAATTTATATTTGATTCACTTAAGGTGCTTTCATTTCAAACCTCTCTCTTTTCTTCCTATTTTCATCTCTTAAATGAGGAGAGTGGACTTTATGACTTGAAAGACTTCACCATTCTAAATCCATGATTTTAAAATCTCCCTCATGAATGGTTTCTCTCCTATTTGCCTGTATGCATTCTTCAATCTCCCTCATTAAAAAAAAAAGAAAATTCTTCTTTCAAATGTGATCTTATTGAAAACTACTGCCCCTATAGCTATTACTTCCACATACTTATCTCTCTATTTTCAATCCACCGCAATCCGTCATTTGTATCCACTATTATAAACTAACCGTACTCTCCAAATTCCCACCAATATGACCCTACTCACTAAGTCCTGTTATTCATTCATTTCAACAAACATTTCCTAAGTGCTAGCTTTGTTTTTGACACTACCCTAGACACTGGGGATTTGTTCTTTTTCCAAAAACACATGGCATCCTTCCCTGAAAGAGTTTATATTGGGGAAACATCAACACATAATAATGATATCCATTTGTGCAGGGGGTATAAACAAATGGAGAATCAGGCTAAGTTTCTTAATGGAGATGCCTATATCTCTGTTTCTCTAAAAATCATCAAGGAAAAATCCTAGATATATCACAATTTCCTTTTAATTAATTCACTAATTTATTGATTTTGCCTATGAGTATGCTAGAAGTAATTGGCATTTGCATTTCTAATAGATGTCAGAAGTTCTCAGACCATTTCTTCTGAATAGCTGTATTGAGGTTAACTGGAGTCGAGTCATTCATGGTCAAAAAGGACAACCAGAATTATAAAACAAAGGAGGCAATCAGCAGAGCAAACTGGGATTGAAATCAAAGAGGTTAATAAATAAAACCAGAAGAGCAGACAGAAGTGAAGTCGTGAACAGAGGTCACATTAGTTTGCCAAAGACCAGAAAGAGCTGTTAAGAGGTCATGAGGAAGTGCTTGAAGCTTCACTTTTATTTGTAGCTAGAAAATCAAACTTTGACTTGATCCCATCACCAGTATTGTGATTGTGCAGTCAATCAACGAGCATGTATTATGTAGTTACTCCCCCTAATTCATGGCCTGTTGGTCACCCTCAACCAGATTTAACACATGTGCCAAGATAGTTTAGCAGGATGTAGCTGCTATACATGTTACAGCATCATGGAGCCACAGGTGAGAGGTGAGTGCCTGGTGGACACCAAAGTTAGATGAACAGCCTTGACAAGGACTGAACATGCCTTCTCAGCAGAGGCACTGGTGCTCCTTGAACGTCCTAAGCATTGAAGACTTTCTTTGGTGGAAAGGGTCGATGAGAATAATTTGTGCCAATGGCACAGTGGCATGAAGGCAGATGAAACAGGTTCTGTGGAGTGGTTAGAACTTGATTAGCCATCAAACACACAAAGGTCATGCACTACATATCAGGCCATCCCCAGATATTCTGACTTTTATCTTGTCATGGGCTTTGATGGTTCTGGAAGAGAGACTGATGCAGAAAACTTTGTACAAATCTGCCTCACAAATCCAATTCACACATGAGTCAAGACATCATCCTGTGATGTCATTGACCCTCTGAAAATAAGGGACAAACAAGAAGTGAATGTTATGTGCTAGATGTGGGAGACACAAAGATAGAAGTCAAATATTTCTTGAGATTCAAGATATCTTCTTATAATGAGAAAGACTGCAAAAACATATGCAGATATTTTAAGACAAAGCACATACACAATGTAATCTTAGATGAGTAAGCACTAGGGGCTTCAGTGAGAGGAAAAATAATTATTTAGAGGGTAGAGCCTGAGTTGAATCTTGAAGGAAAATGAGAAGGGAAAGTCCAAGAAACGGAGATGAGGATGGAGAGCATTCAAGACACTCAAGAGAGAAATCACAAAGGCACATAGATGGTAGGTGAAAAACACATGAAGAATATATGAGAAGGTCTTGTGGATAGACTGTATAGTGATGTGCCCATGGTCATATAATTATTTAGTGTTGCTTGGAGGTCTTCTTGACTCCAAGTCTGAGATTCTATCATCACTTCCTCCTAGCTACTTCTATACTTGTATACCTTAGACACCTTGGCCTCTCCTTGCAATGTGTGCCCTGAATTGACATTCTCTCTACCAGTCTGATGACTCTTCATTCATATTTTCAGCCACATGCTCATTTGCAACCTTGGATCTGGTTTATCAGAAAGTTTAGAAAACCTAGTAATGACAAGTATTAAAAGAAAGAAATAGTCCCTGCAATTGAAGGGCAACAGGCATTCATAAGAAAGTATGGTCCTATGGTGGCAGCTGAGAGCTTCTCTCCTTTCCCTTTCTTTAACTTGCTGCAATTGCTTCACCTTGTTGTACATCATGTACCACCATTCTCTTGGACAAACTTTGAAGGTTGCTCCATGTTGACCTTTACTAAGGTTCTGCCTTCTGCTTGTCCACGGGTGCATGATATGAGGTGAAGAGATGGGAAGAGGAGCTGGCTGTGTTACTGATCTCTTTGGGAAGTTTTTTTTTTCAAAGAAATTTTTCCATATATTCCTTGGACTCTTTATGCTAATGAAACATGTACTATTTTCTCCATGTTTTTCTTTCCTTCTCTCACCGGTACCACTGACTGTGCTCCTTCATCCTCTTCAAGAACCATCGGGATCCCTAACCTCTAAAGGTGCATAGGTAGGAAAAGGACTACAAGGTACAAAGCATGAAGACCAAAATAGGGAATAGGAAGTTTCCTCCTTTTCCTTATCCTATCCTGTAGGACATTAGTTTCAGGAAAACTCCTTTGACTATATTCCCCAGTTATATCCATCTGAACTAGGGAATAAATTAAATTTACTATTCACTGTCCTCATTATGTGATCTTAGAATCATAGGAACTTGTCTCTTAAAGTGCTTTGATGGTTCATTTTTTTTTTGTTTGTTTTCTTTTGGACTTCTGTTTCTACTTTGTAAAATAAATGAATGAATGGATGGATGGATGGATGAATGAATGAATTAATGGTTATTTTATTATAATGTTCTAAGGTATCTTCCAGCAGTATAATGCCACATTTCTACATCTTTAATTAAAATATATGCATTTGGTATAATATGACCTTCGAGGCTACCCCACATTTTTTGGAGAAAAATCGTGACACTTTTTAATTTGAACAGTTTGAAAGAATATAAATTTACCTTCTTTTAATGTTACCTATAGAAAATGAGATTTTTCACATATCGAAAAGTTAATTTCTAGAGGTTCACATTCATCTATATTTCTTTCATTTCCCATATCTTTCAATGTAGCAAAATATATATTAGCACTTTTTGAGATGCCCCAGTTTTCGAAGGACATTTATCTAGAAGACATTATTGACCTGAGATGGGTAACATCCTCCTGACAGTAACGACACTTTGTCTCTTTTTATTCAGTTATCCAAGTCCAATAGATTGATGATCTTAATAAAATTCTCTATGACTCTTCTTTTCCTCTTCAGATCTCTTTGGCCCAGTCAAAGGTCCTATGTTGGCTTCTCATTTTGTTCCAAACATTACTTTTCATTTCAGCAGACTCTGAGTTCTTCTTCCTGTAACTTCATTTTTCTTTAGGCTTCTACCACTTAAGTTGACTTATAATGACAAGTGAATCTACAAAGCAAGCAATATTTGCCCTAGAGTATGAGTTCTGAAGAGCTTGTTAGACTAAAATCATGAAGTCTAGGACCAGCACAGAGAATAACCTTGGTTCATTTCACTACTGGCACAGGTTTAGTCTTAATGTAATATTCCATAGCCACTGATCCAAGGCCAAAAGAAAAATGATATTTCCTTGCAACTCTCATGGCATTAGAAATGTATATTTAAACATCTGGAGTACAACAAGAGGTAGAATAAAAACTTTAAGCAATTGAATAACATCATATACTTTCTTTTTCTGTAATTCCATGAACAATAACTCAAAATTATGACACCAGTCACTCAGATTTGCTTTAAGAACCATGCATAGGTATAAATATAAGTGGCTTATCTTTATTAGGGATAATTCAGAAATTCTAAGTGATCACTATTTGGCATACTTTATTGTAGAAGAATGATTATCAATGGACACAGTGATCAACGTTCTAAAAAGAATTTTTGCAAATATTAGTGAATGACTAGAAATACCACTGTCTTATTGAATAAAATAAAGACAGCATTGATAAATGAATATTCCTTTAATTGGTGATCTTGTTTACATTGTCAATCTAGAATCACTTTGTCAGTAATCTCAAAGCTTTGTTGAGTTTTGGGCCTTGATTTTACAGTCTTACAAAACTGAGAAGGAAAATAACTGTTTCTGATACTCTGTCACTTAAATGGCTTTTAGCAATATTGTAGTCCATGGGAAATAAGTACTCAGTAAGTAGTGCTGCTGCATTTACACTTGTTTTCTCTGTTCACTGGGAAAAGAGGGTAGTTATAAACAAAAGCAAATTCACTAGAGTGCTTATTTATAACATATAATTCTGTGTACTTTTGTACAATGGGCAACTCATGTCTGTATTCTTGGATGAATACTAGACTATTGTAGATTTCAGCTTTATGTGGAACCTGTCAGTGTTAAAACAGGGAGATAATGCATTTTTCTTCAGAAGTGTACATCCCTGATAGCTCATATGTTCTATGCAGCTGCAATAGCATAACCTCTATTTTTCCTACCATGTGTTTTGAAAAGGGCTGCAGATTCCTTAGGAAACAGTTTCAAGTATAAACACGTAAGCTTTCATACATTTCTTTGATGTTATGTTTTAATACTTTAAGGAAGGACATATTTCTTTAAGGAAGGACATAATACTTTAAG
Source organism: Bettongia penicillata ogilbyi (assembly GCA_023548195.1). Lineage (NCBI taxonomy): Eukaryota > Metazoa > Chordata > Mammalia > Diprotodontia > Potoroidae > Bettongia > Bettongia penicillata. The sequence goes on from JAJHZJ010000386.1 coordinate 558,224, forward strand.
GAAGGACATATATGTGTCTAAGCTATTGTAATGACTACTGCCCCCCACCCTGCAAAAACAGAGCTATACTAGAATCTTATTTCATTATCGGCAACTCATTAGTATTATGAAAGTATAAATCTGCATCTATACTTTGTAAACTGAAATCAACACAGAAATGAGGTGGTCTTGATTCCATAATAGTATACAGAAAGGAAGGAAAAAAAGGAGAAAAGCAGGAAAGAAGGAAGGAAGGAAGGAAGGAAGGAAGGAAGGAAGGAAGGAAGGAAGGAAGGAAGGAAGGAAGGAAGGAAGGAAGGAAGGGAAAGATTTCACTTTTCTGCCAAATCACAGACAGCAATCTTCTCATTAACCAGAGATGGAAAGAGATGTCCATATGTTAGTATACACATGTGTGTGTTGTCTTTTTGTATGTGTGCATGTGTGTTCCGAAGTAAATTTAGGAAGATGTCTCTCAGTTCACATCTATCTTTTAGATGGTTTAGTTAGCATAAATGCTAATGTATAATCTGAAACAGGAACACTTTCCTCATGTGAAGTTAAGTTCTTTAAAAGTCAGAAGCAAAGCTAATTGCTGCTGGAGGGTTTAACAGAAAAAAAAAAAAACTATTAAGAGATATCTCATCAGTGGCATGTTTAGAGTAACACTGAGATGTTCTGCTTCCAAGAGACCAATGTGGTGATTGGGATTGTTTGAGGAAAGGGAGACACATCAAAGGCATCACATGAACAGACAATGGAAATCACTGTCCTTGAAAACTGTTGTTGAGAGTAACTGCTAGAAGCCTCTGCCAACACTAAAGGATGTTGGGAATCACTGATCCAGTTAAACACAGTGCTTTGGAGAAGTTATAGTAAAAGCAAGGAGAAAGCATTGCTTGAAGATTTCTAAGAAGTTCCCCCTTCTCAGAATAAGTCATCACTGAGGAAAAAAGAATTCAGATGGGGCTCTCTATTTTGGTAATATTATTCCAAATAAGTAAGAAAATAGTAAAATAGCACTGAATTGCCTTCAATGAATTCAAGTCACCTGGCTCAGAGATTCAGATTATCTACATCTTTAGATATTGGAAGAGCTGGCAGATATAATTGCTGAACCATTATAAGTAAGGTTTGAAAGATCATGAAAATTGACAGACGGTCCAAACATTGGAGAATAAATGGCTTAGTCTTCAAGAACAAGGATTGCGTCTTCACACTATAGAATGGTGAACTTGGCTTAGACTCCTGGGGAAATTCTAGAATGTGTCATAAAAGAGGTGGCTGGGTTAACATCTAGAAAGTGAAAAGGTGATTACAAAGAGCCAAGATGACTTTATCAAGAAGAGATAATGCCAGACAAATTAATTTCCTTTTTTGATAAGATTATTAAACTACACTGTGGTGTAGCAGATTGAAAGATGACTGTAAAAGTCAAGAGAACATGAATTCAGATCCCTCTTCTGACATATATTGGCGGTGTGATTCTAAGTCAATTAACTTCTCACTGGTCTAGGCAACTCTTTAAGACTGAGTTTCAGAGAAGGTACAAAGGAAGCTGCTCACCTGAGAGTTTCATATATCAATGAAAGTAAAGATCTTAATTCTATGACTATCCCTACTAAACTATCTGTTTCTATGGTTATAGTTTGTCTAGATTTTGGTAAAGTTTTTTTTTTTTTTTATAAATTATTTCATATGATTCTTATGGAGAGATGAAGTGGATGATAATATCATTAGATTAAGAACAGGTTGAAGAGATTTTAATGGTTCAATATTAATGAAACAAGGTGGTACAGTGGATAGAGTTCTGGGTCTGGAGTCAGGAAGGTTCTTCTTTTTGAGTTCATATCTGGCCTCAGACACTTACTAGCAGTGTGACCCTGGGCACATCATTTAGCCCTGTTTGCCTCAGTTTCCTCATATATACAAGGATCTGGAGAAGGAAATGGCAAAGAAAACTCCAAATAGGGTCACATGAGTCAGACACAACTGAACAGGAACATTAATGGAACATAAACCTTCAGTAGAGTTCCCCCAAGAATCGGCATTTTTCCCTGTGCTGCTTAAAAATTTTATCAATTACTGGTATGAATGTATAGAAATAGTACTAATAAAAGTTGCAGATGACTCAAAGATGGAAGGGATAGCTAAAAAATTGCACAGTAACATGGCCAAGATTTTTTAAAAAATTAAAGATCTCACAAGGGAAGGAGGATAAAGGTCAGAAATCCTAAATCTTTGCTTCCCTATTCAGAAATACTAGGTCTCTAAGTCTCACATTTTGGCACATACAATGGGTTATGATAAGCCATAGCACCGCCAAGAATACCTGAGTCATTTGCCCAAGCTATACACCTCCAGTATAGCCGCAGATTGTTTTTCCTGATGTGAGGTAGTGATAAGGAGAAGTAGATAAGGGAACATTGAGACCTCTGTACAGACATCCTTGCCATAGTCAATAATTCTTCCTGTGTAAGAGTTATCTATAGTAAAGCGTCGTATTGGATGGCTGCTAAAGTCTACTTGCATATGTGAATTGAAGGCTTCAGTCTCTGTTATAATCCCCATGTGTTTGTAAAGAGTTCTCAAGTAAATGTGACTTCCAAAGCACAGTTTCTTATCAATAGAAGCCTCCTCATCTGTCTAGAGTGACAATCTTGCATCATTCATAACACATAATAAGCAATTCTGGACAAAGGGTGGATTTTATGACCTCATGTTATCTGTTCAGTATAAAGAAGGACCCAGTAAGAGACAAGCAACTGCTTTCCAGAAACAGGATAGTGAGTGGTACTCTGGAGACTGTGGTACTCCAGATACCTAATAGTATCTGATTCTGGCTACCCCTTGGAGCTTGCCAAAGGCTTCACCTAACCTATTTTTTATGGAAAGGGGTCTCCAACAACATGGATCTTACAGGGTCATAAGGGCCTAAGTGGACAGCCTTCTAGACAGCCTGATTTACATCTTCTGTGGCTATGTCGTGCCCCACTTATATGTCAGCGACTTGTGAATGAATTGTTAAAATAGAGTCATCAAACTTCCAGGTGGGTAGTGTGGATTTCCTAAAACCTAAAGAGCCCACTCTGTTTCTTGCCTTCCTTCCTATATCATGGGGAAGCAAATGTCCATAGATTATCCCATACTTTGTTTGGAATCCTGTGGGTTTTCTCTATCCACTGTATTTTCCAAAATTTTACTGAATGGGCTGGACCAGGGTTAGGGAACCTGCATGTTGGAGGTTACATGTAACCTTTTAGGTTCTTGGGTGCGGCCTTTTCACTGAACCCAAGTTTTACAGAACAAATCCTTTTATTCAGGGGACTTGTTATATATGAAATTAGGATTCAATCAAAGGGCCACACTTGAGGACTTAGAGAGCTACATGTGGCCTTGAGGCCACAGGTTTCACTACTGGGATATACCCTAGATTCTCTTAGAGTTTATTTCCTCTCCCTTATCCCTCATATAGGCTGCCATCTGATCTAGGTCTCTGCTACCCTGGCTTTACCTGGCTAACATTATGTCTTTAATGTAATGAAAAAAAAAAGCAATGCTCTTAGGAAGGAATATTTCTTTCCAGTCTCCCCTCACTATAAGATAGCAATATGAAGAAAAGTTCACATATCCCTGGGGAAGGACAATAAAGATATATTATTTAACTTCTTAGGCAAAAAACAAACTTTCTGATTAGTCTCAGCCACAGAAATAGAGAAAAAAAGGATGGATTGCCCCATAAGACTCACCATATATCTGGAATACTTGATTTACAATCTTGAAAAAAATCAGGAACAGCTCTAGAGATAGACCTGAGGAAGAGATTGTTCATCTCCCTATAGTCTATGATAGGCTATAACTGACTATATTCCTTCCTCATAAGGTTGTTGTAAGGTGATCTTATAAAAGGAAGCCCTCTAGCATCTTTCATTTCTGTCACTAGAAAAAATTATTTCATCTTCCTGGGGAACTACATGGAATGACTGAGTATTATTACCCTGTTAACAATAATGACTTCCACTTGGCCCTACCCACAGTGACATACTTGTTGGAAGGGCCTGGACAGATAACAAATCCATAGCACTCCTTCCCTCCATGGACTACCTCAATGGTCCAAATGAGGCAGGGGATTTGGAGGGATGCCTCAGGTTTGTGTGAATCTCAAGGGCTCCTAGCACCCTGGTGCTCAATTTCTTTATACAATTTTACTAGCATTCTCATAGTCTCGCCATAAATTGCTTTCATATTGACCCTATAGTTTATAAACCAGAACCAAAACTCCTTCCTGGGAATGGTGTCATCTCACGCTGCCTACCTACCAGTACTGTGACAGGCTCTGAAGCTCCATTCTCAGAGTGATTATTTGCATTGACAGCTATATTTGCCCAAGCCACAATTGCCCCAACTTCCAGCTGAAAATTCACCAATTGATCCTGCTGCAGTTTTACATTTGTTTGGGCTAGGTGAGGTCTGAAGCCACTTGGGTGAAGCTCAACCCAGAAGTTACCATCTTATTGTCCCAGAGATTGGCTGAGTGTAGTCATGGTAGGTTTTGTTGTTCAGCTGTTTTCAGTTGTATCAGACTCCTAGTGATGTCATTTGGGATTTTCTTGACAAAAATACTGGAGTGGTTTATCATTTCTTTCTCCAGCTCATTTTACACCTGAGGAAACTGAAGCAGATAGGTAAGTGACTTGCCCAGGGTCATACAGCTAGCTAGTGTCTGAGGTCTTCCTAGCTTCAATCCAGGCCACAGGGATGGGAAGCTTGCATTTTCCAGGCCACAAGTGGCCCTCTAGGTCCTCAAGTATGGCCCTTTGACTGAATCCAAACCTCACAGAACAGATTTGGACTCTTTCCACTGCACCACCTAGTTGTCTGGAATGCCTTGAGGGGAACATAAATCCAATCTATCAAACCCTTGCCTTTTAAAAACTTCACTTTTTCCTTTGAAGATCCCTATCTGCTAGTTGGCTACAAGGGGAATTCTTCTCATCTATATCATGCCAGGTGCAAATAACTCCATTTCAGCCATCCAAGAAGGATAAAGAGCTCTAGCAAATTTAGTTGGCTTAATAAAAATTCCTCAGAGAGTTCCCCCAGGCTACGGAAGTCCAAAGCAGAGAAATTTTTTCTGTTGCAGTTCCATTAGACCACACCCAGAGGCTCTTCTGCTTCTCAGGGCAATTGTCAGCCTGTGCCCTCTAGGCAAAGCCCTCCTCAGGGAGGAAACAGAAGTTAAGCCTGGGTGTTCCTTAGTCTCTATCCTAAATCTGCTCCCTTTGTCTTAATCTCTTGATTCAGGTCTCCATGGGAATTAGAATTTCAGGGTCAGCGAACATTAATTCAGCTCCTGGTTCCTGGCCAAGACCTGACTCTGTTCCTTACTCCCATCAGGAGAGATCTCTTCACTTGCATTGCCATCCCTTTGTTTTTATTGCAGTCCCAGAAAGACAAGAGCTCTAGTTGCTGAATTGGTTGACTCAGTTTACCTTCAGTCTGACTATTCTAGCATTCTAATTTCTGCAGTACAATCAATAACATCTACAGAGTGTTGATCTTAACACTTTCTTTACCCTTCCAGACAACCTTTTTCAACACCCATAGAGATAATCCACCACCTGAGATTGTGGAATCAGGTATGAGATGAGTGTAAGCCTGGACTCTTAAGTAGTAAAGTTCTCTGGTGTTAACTTATAGCTAACTTGGAGGCATGAGGTAAGTGGGTGGTCCTTTTCTTGTAGAATCAACTGTATTTTATGCCCTTGCATATAATTATTCCTGAGAAGAGAGAAGGTTTGCAAGCCTGTCTCAAGCAGGTCAAAATCCTGCCTTGACTTTATCTACCACCCCTCACCTCTGACCCCTGTGAAGACAGCCCAGGATCATAGCTGAAAGATTCTCAGAAATAGCAGTTCCCCTTAACCCCAATATTAATAAATGTCCCCCAAAGGCCCTACAAATCAAATGAAAGCTTTGAAAGATTTGATTTTATTCCATACCAATAATTAGACCTGTGTCCCACCTGCTCCCACTGTAATGCAGGGAAATAACTCAGGTTAATACATGATCTGGTAGTTGCTTCTGCAGTTGCTGCAGCCTTTGTATCCTCAGAGGGGAAGGGGAAAGGAAAGAGAATAAACATTTATTTGTTAAGAGCCTACTACATGCTAGGCACTCTACTTAGCACTTTGGCAGAGTTACTGAAGACTCAGGTAAGAAATGTCTTGTCACAAATTATTTTACATTGATAAGGATTTATAAGTGGATAAATATTAAAGATGCATTACAATCTATTTTGCTTCTTCAACCTAAGAAGCATAGGAAATTTCCATCTGACTTGGGATAGAAACCTCTTATAGTTGTTTTCATCACCATTACAATGTGAACTCCTTAAGAGGAGAGGTTATATTTTCTTTTAGTTCTCCAAGCTCTTAGCATATGGATTTACACAAATTAAGAACTTAATAAATATTTTTTCATTCATTCTTTTTTTGACAGATATATATGAAGTATCTATTCTATTATTTGACTGTTCACATGACCCATATCATTCAACTTGCCAAAGTCTCTATGAAGTTTTTATATGGTAGTTTTCTGTTTCCTGTTCCTAGTCTACTACTTCTGCTTAGTTAACCTGCTAAGAGCTATGGTCACAACTTAGAAGTTCTGTTATTTATAATAGCAACTTTGTTTTCCTTTTAATTTTTTCCTGGCACAATATGATTCTTGCTTGAAGAATCACTATATGTGGAAATTCTAAGATGGCAAAACTATGGAGTGAGTCCTGATGACTTTTGAATGTGTATTGCAAGTTTAAGCTCCATGCAATTTTCAGAGAATTCATCCATGCATTTTTAATTGCCAGTGTGAACTTGGTATAATTCCTGGAATGCCTAGCAACTACTGAATGCCATAATGAAACTAAAAGAATTGTTTTATTTAGGGCAAAATCTGATCTGATCGCTTCTTGTCTGAACTTTGCAACTTCCTGACCTGTGTTTGGAACTAACGAGTTTCTATGAGTTAGTTGTAAAGTTCTGGTGGTCTGAGTGACAGGGATCTAGTCTTCACATTTCTTGCTTTTTTGTAAAAACAAGCACCCTGACATAAATGGGAGGTCCTGCTATCACAGGTTCTTTGATCTGCTTTTCTAAAAGGAAAACAACTTTTCAGAGGTCAACAATCACTTTAATCAAACACATATATCATTCACTTAGTTCAGGGGGAAAAGGTAGTACCCTGAACTTCAGAGAAAATACAGAGAAATCAAAATCAACAGACAGGGCTTCTAAATGACTGACAGTAAGCAATATATACATCATAAATCAACAGACAGACAACTGTCTAACTATACATACATAGTTGTGTGTGGATCCAGTTACCAGATATTCATCAGGATGACTGGAGATGACCCAGGATGAGGCAATTGGGGTTAAGTGACTTGCCCAAGGTCACACAGTTAGTGAGTATCAAGTGTCTGAGTTGAGATTTGAACTCAGGTCCTCCTGAGTCCTGCACTCTATCCACTGCACCACCTAGCTGCCCTACATACATAGTTATCAGAGAGAGCAACACCAACATCTGGGTTTTCAAAGCCGGATGAGAGGGGACTGTTGAGCAGCTTCCTAAAGTCCCATCTGGCACAAATATCATCTTCCAAAACTAATCCTCAAAACAAAACCTCACCTCAGAATATTTATACATTTTTTTCAGAGCCAGAGGGCATCACAACCCTTGAGAACCAGTGCCTCACTAGAAAATCAACAAAAGTTGTGGGCCTTCCTACAAATCTTCCCTAATCAAATTCCCCTTGATGGGCAGGCCTATTAATGCATGGGGAAGATCTTCCCATTAAGAAGCAAAATAATATTAACAATAAACAAAAATGTATTATAAATACACCTATTTATGTCTCTACAAACTTTTAATTGAGCAAGATGCCGAAACAGAGATTCAGCTCCATTCCTAAAATCCAAAGCACATTGTCTCTGCCTGCAGAATACATAAAATAATATCTCTGTATTTTCTTTGATCTAGATTGCAATCCTTAGGGACTAGACAAAGGTCCCTTCCTCAGCCCACCCTGGATATGTAACTTGGAACTGTGTAGGGACCTAAGAGCTGCCAATTATCTCCTATTCCTGTACCCTTCGCAGGTTTGGGTTTCTCTCTGCTGGATCTGGGACTCCTTCTTGTCCTTCTGTACAACCTTACCCTGAGTTTGAGAGCTCTCTGATGTGCTCCTGGACAGATCAGTCTATAGCGTCCACAAACTTCTCTGTGTGTCTCCTATTGTTTACCTGGTTTGGAAAAATTACTAATCGAGACTTTTTTTTTTCTTGAATTTCCTGATTAGGATTCTTCCTGGTCCATTTTCTGTATCTGTTAGAATGAGCTAAGGAAGGAATTTGCCTATTACATGGCCATTTTGGCCACACTTTTATACATATTCACTTCTTACATCAATTCCAATTCTTCAGGCTTTGATGACTCTTCTGGTTCTCCATTTTGATCAAGCTAATTTGCTGAAGATACCACAAAGAAGCCTGCCCATAAAATGGAGAGCCAAGCAGTGTCCCACCATTCCATTATATAAATAATTCTCCTCCAGTATTTCCCAGCACTCTTCCCTCAGCTTAAATGAAACCTGAGCCGTTGGCTTATGGGATCATATCCCAAGTCCATGAGAGAACAAGTCTCGTTCTTCTACCTGAGTCTTCAATACTTCAAGACAACTGTCTTTGCTTCTCTTTGTTTTCTCTTCTCCAGTCCAAACATCCCTGTTTCCCTTCACTGATTCTCATAATCATTGCCTTTATTCCTGTCCTTTCAACATATTCTAACCTGCTAATTGGAGCAGCTAGTGGTGTAGTGGATAGAGCACCAATGCAGGAGTCAGGAGGACCTAAGTTTAACTCTCACCTCAGACACTTGAAACTCAGTAGCTGTGTGACCTTGGGCAAATCACTTAACACCAATTGCCTCATCTGTGGTCATGCCCAGTCATCCTGATGAATATCTGGTCACTGGATTCAGATGGCTCTGGAGGAGAAGTGAGGCTGGTGACCTGTACAACCCTCCCTCCCTCAAAACAAAGCCAAGTGCTAGTCACGTCACTATTTCTCTGATGGCATGGTCTTCTTCGACAATGAAGGATGAACACACACGATCTGCTAATTAATTCCCTTTCTACAATGTGACACCCAGAGCTAAACAAAATCCTGATGTGACTTCACCAAGATAGAGCACCTCATCGAGTGATTACGACTCTTTCAATGGAGCCTAAACAATGAGAAATGATTTTTGGACACCACAGAATATTGTAGACTTATATTAGCATTTCATTCCAATAAAACTACTAGATTGTTTTCCACACCCTTTTCACTAGCCTTGCCTCTTCCATTCTTTATCTATGTGGTTGAATATGTTACTGTGAATTTAGGACTTCAGAATTTTTCCCATTAAATTCTTAATTATAAATTCTCCCTTTTCTAGCTTGTATTTTTTTTCTTCTTGTAGAACTTGCCTCATTGCAGTGTTAGCTTTCCCTCCTAGCTTTTTGTCACCTGAAAAAAAATTATTTATTTATTTTTTCCAAATGCATATAAAAATTTTCAATGTTCTTTTTTTTTAAATTGAGTTTCAATTTATTTTAAACCCTTTTTATAAACCCTTCATCTTCACTGAGGAGAGTAATTTGATATGTTACAAATGTGTAGTCTTGTAAAACATTTCTATATTAGTCATGTTATGAAAAAAACACAGACCAAAATAAGTTTAATAAAAAAATATTGTTTGATCAGAATTCTGACTCCATCAGTTCTTTCTCTGGAGGTGAACAGCACTTTTTATGATGAGTTATTTTGAATTGTGTTAGATCATTCTATTGCTGAAAATAGCTTAGTAAGTAATTCCCAGTTGATCATTGTACAATATTACTATTACTGTGTGTAATGTTTTCCTGATTCTGTTCACTTCACCTTGCATCAGTTGATGTTGGTCTTTCCAGATTTTCCTAAAAGCAACCTGGTCATTACTATTTCTTAGAGGATAATACTGTTCCATCACTCCCCAGTTGGTGGACATGACTTCAATTTCTAATTCTTTACCACTACAAAAAAAAGTTGCTATAAATATTTTTGAACATATAGGTCTCTTATCTTTTTATCTGTCTTTGGGATACAGACATAGTTTTCCTTGATCAAAGAATATTTGTTTATGTTTATTTTTAGTTTATGAAATAAAAGAAGCATTTCTATCCATCTTAAAATTAAAAAGATGATTGTACATGAAACTGTCACTCTATTTTGTACAACTTGTAATTACTTTTAAATATAGAATAAAGTTCTTGTGGAACTTATTTTCCTTCCCTTCTTCACCTCCACCCCTAAGATTTTCACCTTCAGACACAAATGTGTGTGCATGCATGCACGTGCGTGTGTGTGTGTGAAAACACTCTATACTTGTTCGTTTTAACAATTCTTTCCCTGGATGCATATAGTATCTTCCTTTATAAGCCCTTTGTAGTTAATTTTATGTATTTATAATAGTCAAAATGACTTAGTGGCTCAAAGTTCTTACAGTAATATTCTTTTTATTGCATACAAACTTTTCTTGTTTCTACTTATTTTGATTTTTTCTTGCAAGTTCATCCATGTTTTGTTTCATTTTTTTTCTAAAATAGCAAGCTCATCATTTCTGGTAGCCCAATAGTATCCCATTACATGCATGTACCACAACTTGTACAGCCATTTCACAATTGATGGGGATCCCCACAATTTCTAATTGTTTGAGACCACAAACAGAGATGCTATAAATATGTTAGAACATATGGGTTCTTTTCCTTTTCCCCTAATAATCTTTGGAAACTGACCTAATAGTGATGTTGCTGGATCCAAGGTCCTTTCACCATTTATTTATTGGGAAATGACTTGTATTCTTATAAATGTGACTCATTTTTTTATTTGAGACATAAAACTTTTGTCAGAGAAACTTGATGTAAAATACCCCTCCCAGTTTTTTGTTTTCTTTTGTGAGTGCATTTTTTAATGTTAATGTAATCAAAATTATCTATTTTATATCCCATAATTCTCTGTATCTCTTGTTTGGTCACAAATTCTACCCTTATCCATAGATCTGACAGGTGAACTATTCTTTCTTCTCCTAATTGCTTATTCTACCACCCTTTATGTCTAAATCATGTTGTTCTACACCAAGTTTTTCTCAAACTACTTTACAGTTTTCACAGCAGCATTATTTTGTCAAATAATGAGTGATCCCAAACTGGGATCTTAGGTTTTATCAAACACGAGATTACTATAGTTCTTTACTACTCTGTATTGTGTAACCTAATCTGTTCCATTTTTCCACCACTCTATTTCTTAGGCAGTACCAGATTGTTTTCATGATTACTCCATTGTAATAAAGTTTGAGATATGGTATGATAGATCACTTTCCTTCACATAGTGATATTTTTGACTTTTTGTTTTTCCCAATGAATTGTTACTATTTTTTTAGCTCTATAATTTTCTGTTTGTGAGTGAGTGTGTGTGTGTGTCTTATGTAATATGGCACTGAATAAGTAAATTAATTTATGTAAAATTTAAGTAGAATTGTCATTTTTATTATTTTAGCTCAGCATACCATGAATAGCTAATATTTCTCCAGTTGTTTAGATATGACTTTATTTGTGTAAAAAGTATTTTGTATTTATATTGGTATAGTTCCTGAGTTTCTCTTGGCAGATAAACTCCCAAGTATTCTATATTGTCTACCATTATTTTAAATTGAATCTCTCTCTCATTGCTGGACTTTGTGGATAATATAAAGAAATGCTGATGATTTATGTGGGTTCTTACATCCTTCAACTTTGCTAAAGTTATTAGCTATTTCATATTTTAGATGATCCTCCAAGATTCTCCAATCATATAATATCATACGCAAGGAGTGACAGTTTTGTTTCCTCATTACCTACTGTAATTTGTCCTATTACTTTTTCTTCTCTTTTTGGTATGTCTAGCATTTCTAGTACATTGTTGAAAAAATAGTGATGATAATGAGCATCCTTGCTTCACCCTCGATCTTACTGGGAAGACTTCTACTTTATCTACCTTACAGGTAATATTTGTTACAGTTAATATCATTTTAAGGAAAGTACCATTTATTACTTTGCTTTCCACTGTTTTTTTAAATGAAAATAAGTATTTTATTTTGTTAAAATATATTTTTTTGTGTAAGGATTGACATAATTACATGATGACTATTGTTTTTAGGACATTTTATTTACCTATTTTTTTCACTGTTCCAATTTCAGGGTTTTCATGCTGCTGTATTCAGAGCTAGTTTTGGGCATCTGTAATTTTTCAGTTTTTCCAAGGTGATATGGTTTAAAGAAAATTGTGGTCACTGCTCTCCTAGGCTGTGCTCTGATCTGTGAGCAATCATAAACACTCTTCTCCACCCTGGAACTGAGTCCCAGATCCTTCTAGTGTTCCTTTTCACCTTGGGTCTGTGACAGGAAACTGTATATAAGAAATGTAAAAGAATCCTTTTCCAAGTGCCAGTAAAGTGTCCCCTTTAATCTCTTTCTGACTGGTTGTCTGACCCCCTTACAATCTGGATGAGGGCTCAGGAAACCATCTCCACAGATTCAGTTGCTCACAAGGTCGGATGAGATCTTTCTGGTTGGTAACTACACTCTTCTCTCACCCCAGGGAGACAGACCATTCCTGCTAAACTTCTAAGTTGTCTTTGGCTGGAAAATAGTTTCTTCCTGTCCTTTTCTTGGTTCTTCCACTTCAAGATTGTTTTGAGGCATTTTTATTTTAATATTTGAAAGATAATTTGTGAGAGTTCAGGAGTGTCCCTACCTTTATTCTACCATTGTGGCTCTCTATCATCTGCAAATCAAATAAGGTGACCATCTGTATTTTGCCTAGATTAAAAAGAAAGACAGAAGGGAAGGAAGGAAGAAACAAAGAAAAAAAAACAAGAACTGAGCAATACTGAGCCAAAGAATATTCCCTGGGGTAGTTCATCTAAGATTTCAATTTGACCAGACCCATTATTGACTATGCTTTTGTCAAGCTCTTTAATATATTCTGCATTTACCTAATTATGACATCAACTACTCCAAATATATCCAATTTTAGACATCAAAATGTAATGAAATACTTAAATTGTCTTCTATAATCCATACCATTGTCAATGCATTCTTCCTTATGGAGGAGGAGGAGGAAGAGAAAGAGGAGGAGAAAAAGAAAAAGAGGAAGAAGATGGAGGAAGAGGAGGAAGAGAAGGAGGAGGAGGGGGAGGGAAAAAGGATGGAAGGGAGAAGGGGAGGAAGGAAGTTAGGGAGAAAGGAAGAAAGATCTCTCGATCCACTCTACTGTCTACCCATTAAATATCACACCATTTTTGAATGGCCTGTAAGGCTTTATACTGTGGAAATCTGGCCCCACTTCCTTTTCAACTTGATCCAATACTTATTCCTTCTTTGTACTTTATGTTCCATCCAAACCGGGTTAGTTTTTGTCCACAGAATGCACTCCAGACTTTTCTGCTTCTATGCCGTTGCTCATGCTGTTACCTGTAAAACAAAATAAGCTAAAATTACACAGCAGTTACTATAAGATAGACACTGCACTAAACACTTTGCAATTATCTCATTTGGTCTTCATGTAACCCTGGGTGTTAGGCATTACTATCTCCAGGTTACAAATGAAGAAACTGAGGCAAATAGAGGTCAAATGACTTGTCCAGGATCACAGAGCTAATAAACATCTGAGACCAGATTTGAATTCAGGTCTTCCTGATTCCAGATCCAGTATTCTCCCTAATGCACCACTTTACTGCCCCTTACACTCACTTGAACTTGCTTCCATTCCTGTCTGTTTTTAAGAGCACAACTTGAGTACCTCTCTACTCCAAGAAGTTTGGTTTTGTTGTCTTTTTTTTGTTTTTTCTGAAGCTTCCTACTTTCTTCCACAACTGACAAATAAACACCTTTTTTATGGAACATCATATCATACTTATCCTCTTGAACATTATATTGAATTTATCACATGATATTGTGAGACGCTTATGCATTGTGTTTGATGTGTGAATACCATGACTTATTTTGAGTGCTACTATAGTATTGGTATACCAAGTCATCATGTGTATTATCTTCCTTGTTCTTATTTTTGTTTGGTCATATCCAACTCTTTGTGACCCCATTTTGGGGTTTTCTTGGCAAAGACCCTGGAATACATTGTCATTTCTTTCTCCAGCTCACTTTATAGATGAGGAAATTGAGGCAAACAGGGTTAAGTGACTTGGCCAGGATCACATAACTAGTAAGTGTCTGACGTTAGATTTGAACTCATAAAGACGAGTCTTTATGATCCAAGTTCAATGGTCTATCCACTGCTCCACCTAGCTGTCAATCTTCCTTAAGACTATAGAAAAATAAAACAGCATTGTTATATATTAATTATCTACCAAGACGATAGTGTTCCAATTGTCCATCACTTGGCACTGTCCTAGGATTCCCACTCCTATAGATATTTTAGTTCATCTCCCCGAAGCCTGTAGTATCCCCATTCTTAACTGTAAAATGTTCAACCTGAAAACACCTAGAATAATTTTTTTATTGTCATCCACACTACTGAGCCCAAAATCTTGGAATGTATTATTTTTCTTGAAAATTCAAAGTGGCATTTAGGTAATGATATCAATAATTGCTTATGATAGAATATTTACCTCCATATCATCCAAAGTCTACTTAGACTGCTCACTTCCCTCCTAACTCTTCAGCTTTTTTTCACTTCCAAACTGGCTGCCTTCCCCCCTTTAATATGACTCTATCCTAAGACTGAATCGATAATTGGTTATTCCTTATCTGGAACTTCCCTATCATTAGAATTCCTACTCATACTGTGCACTTCCGAAGCTCCCAGCTCAATCTCCTTTATGCTCCCCTTTCTCATGGGTTGCCTTGCCCTTCCACCTTGCTTTCTGTCTCCTCTTTATAGTAGGTTCCCCCTTAGACTAGTTTCCTTGAGGGTAAGAACCATCCTCTTTTCTTGTTTCTGTATCCCTGGAACTTAGCAATTACCCAACACACAGTATATGCTCAGTAAAAGTTCGATCAATCTAGCTTCTCTGTACCTCTATCCATTGTCTGAGCTAAATGACTTCTCACATTTACATGACATAGACACACCCTAGAGTATCAACATTGCTTATAAAACATAACAAAAAGAAAAAGAAAAATGTAAATGTTCCTTCATGGAACCCTCCTCTTTTAACTGGCTCCTTAACATCTCTCTATTACCCTAATAGAGATTTGGTTTGTCAAAGGAGTAGTTGTGAACCACTGATCACCATAGGTCATGGGAAAGATTAAGGAAAGGTTTACATGTCTGGAAACTTTCTCAGAATCAGCTGCTATAGCAAAGGGAAAGCAGGGCAAGGGAGGTGGAAGAGAATTGACTTTCCTTTCATCGTAGCCAACAGGATTTTGAATAGCTGCCAACCCCTGCTGCTTCAGACTAACCTCCACTTGCATTGATCTCAGCTGTCTGGATATATGGGGGGTATATATTTGGGGAATGCTGGTCGCACCCTCAGCTCCTCCTCCTCTGCTCCCTGCCATGAGCATAAAGACATGGGCTGTAAGAGCTATGGTATAATTCCCCAAATCAACTAATACTGGCCAGCAAGGTGATCAGTACCCCTTCTTCCAGTAGCAGTCACCAAATGTCCCATATTTCCAAATAGTTATCCATAATCCATAATAATCCAGCATCATATGCTTGAAGTACCTCCATTACAACAAAAGGACAAGTGACCAAGAACTCTATATAGCCATGTCCGGATCTTGTTACACTCACCTTTATTTTCCAGTGTCTTACGTCTCTGTTTCCCCTGGTGAAAACATTTTCCTGGTCCCCTTGGCTCCCTGTAGAGATCTGAAGCTCTGCAGAAACATCCACAATAACCATTCATTAGAGCTGCTATTGTTCCAATGCTACCTCCTACTCCATGACATCAGGATACGAATTTGACCTAAAGTTTTTTCTCGCTCAATGCCTAGCTCAGTATTCTTCACAAGGTGGACATGTAATACATGTTTGTTAAATTAATAAATGAATATGTTATTTCTCTGGCACTTGCTATTTTTCTGCTACAAACTACTGTGAAATCAGTATCTCTCTTGCGCTTTATCCCAGTTTTAGTAAGTTGAAGCAAGATTAAAATATTATGAAGCCTCTACAAAAGACAATTGTGAGTTTAGATCTGATTCACCATAGGGTACTAATAAAACTGTAACAAATATAGGGGCATATAACTTACAGAGCATTGGTCTCCCCCAAACAATGAGAAATTAATTTTTTCATTGTCAAAGCAATCAAATATTACAGTGTAAGCATACTGTCATAAAGCAAAGTAACTTTGCCAGTTACAAAACATGTTTCTTGCTGTTTTATGGAACAGATGAAGCAGGAAATAATTAATCTCAGCATTATGCCATTGGCAGTTTCAGAAGTAGACACAACAAAAAAGTCTGAATAGTTAATACTTTGGGGATGGTTCAAAACTGCCATTAAAATCTGCTTTGCATTAGGGCGTGAAAACAGTAGATGTTATCCAGTAGCAACACAGCAACAATAATAACAAGAAAAGATTCATTTACAGATGTAAGAAACTTTACTTTCATTTAATAGAATAAATCACCAAGTTCATCTGTACATATTTATCTTACACAGAATGACTACTGGATTTTTACTCCTTTAAAATAACTTCTACTTTTGTCAAAACCCAGAACAGAAGAATATACCAGACATACCTCACCCAACTGTGTACTTTGAGTGTCTTCCTCAAAAACATCATTGATTTTCAATCGAGAACAAACAAAATGGAGGTCGATTGATCAAATTATACTGGCTGAAAACATCCTGGGGCACTAATCAAACACAAAACTGAAATGAAAAAGGTTGGTGTCTTACCAAATAAATTTTTTAAATGAGATCAATTGCATACTCTTCGGAGTCAGACTTCTGAAAATTCATATTGAGAATCAAAACAAACAATTACAATAAATGGTAATATGAAAGTAGGTTACAGCACTGACAGAAAGTCAGTTGTCTCAGGCACTGACACAAGCACAACCACGTTCAATATTTTAGAACACACAGTCGTCCTGTCATTTGGAACAGATGACTGTTGAAACTCATGTCAGTTTTCTGGTGTCTGTAATCAATCTCTCTCTCTGTCTCTCTCTTTCTTTCTCTCTCTCTGTCCCTCCCTCTCTCTCTCTCTCTGTCTCTCTGTCTCTCTCTCTCTGTCTCTCCCTCTCTCTCTCTCTCTCTCTCTGTCTCTCTCTTTCTCTCTCTCTCTCTCTGTCTCTCCCTCTCTCTCTCTCTCTCTCTCTCTCTCTCTCTCTCTCTCTCTCTCTGTCTCTCTCTCTCTCCTCTCTCTCTCTCTGTCTCTCTCCTCTCTCTCTCTCTGTCTCTCTGTCTCTCTCTCTCTGTCTCTCCCTCTCTCTCTCTCTCTCTCTCTCTGTCTCTCTCTCTCTCTCTCTCTCTCTCTGTCTCTCCCTCTCTCTCTCTTTCTCTCTCTCTCTCTCTGTCTCTCTCTCCCTCTCTCTCTCTCTCTCTGTCTCTCTCTCTCTCTCTCTCTCTCTCTGTCCTCTCTCTCTCTCTCTCTCTGTCTCTCCCTCTCTCTCTCTCTCTCTCTCTCTCTCTCTCTCTCTCTCTCTGTCTCCTCCCTCTCTCTCTCTCTCTTCCTCTCTCTCTCTGTCTCTCTCTGTCTCTCTCTCTCTCTGTCTCTCTCTCTCTCTGTCTCTCCCTCTCTCTCTCTCTCTGTCTCTCCCTCTCTCTCTCTCTCTGTCTCTCCCTCTCTTCCTCTCTCTCCTCTCTCTCTGTCTCTCTCTTTCTCTCTCTCTCTCTGTCTCTCTCTCTCTCTCTCTCTTTGTCTCTCCCTCCCTCTCTCTCTCTCTCTCTCTCTCTCTCTCTCTCTCTGTCTCTCCCTCCCTCTCTCTCTCTGTCTCTCCCTCTCCTCTCTCTCTCTCTCTGTCTCTTCCTCCCCCCCTTGCTCTCTTGCTCTCTCGCTCTCCCTCTCCTTCTCCCTCCTGCCCCCTTATCCCCTTATCTATCTGTGTAAATGGGATTCAGTGTGATTGCTAAAGTCATATGAAAATGAAATTCAGCTACGAGGTAAGACCTGCTAATGGAAGTGAACAAATGGAATTAGAAGGTGTTGATGTGGTAAATTGTAGCACTCTTTCACACAAATATCTGCTTTTAATATGAAACTAACCTGCAGCTCTAATTGCTTATCATGTCGTATGCAACATCCTACTCCTTGTATACCTGTGAAGGAGTTATCAGTGATGGTGCTATGATCACTTTTTTTCTTTTTACTAAGTTCCCACTGAGAGAAAATAAGTAGAAAAAAATATTGCATCAAAAGAGGTAGTCAGCTCTTCTTTTTGTGATGTTTTGTTTTTTAAATGAGCCACCTCAAAGGGCTTCACTGAATTGTGTATAATCATAGTCTCACACAAATACACACACACACACAAGATACATAACAGCAATTCAAAATTCAAAATTAAACTGTCTTGCCTTGTTTTCCTATTGTAACGTTCATTAGCTCTCTCTTGTTTCCAAGTACCACTTTTGTGGAAATGGATTGTCTGCCACCCCTGCTGGCTCATATCTATGTCTGTCTTTTATTTCGTTTTTCCTCTACAATGATGTTTGGTCAACAGTTTGCAGTTGTAGCATGTGTGTTTGATGTGATTATTGAGTAATCATATGTTTCGTCTTTGTTGCTGTCCTATCCCCAAGGTAAAAAGGAGAAAAAATAAAGTTTCCAGATGTGACAAACTGCCTAAGGAAAAACCTGGGGAAGTAACAGAAGAATTGATTATAGGAATGAGAAATTCATTAGGACAAATTATAGAGGATCATCTTTCTATCTTGTTGGTAGCCAAGTGCTTCCTACCCAACTCTGTAAATAGCACACACTTTTAGGGGTCTAAACAAGTTTGGTCATTTTACAAAGTACTCACAGTGCTGTATCGTATAAATAAAATGAATATTAATATGCAAAAAGGAAAAGCAGCAGGAGCTATATTTGACTAGAGAGAAGCATTGAAATGAATATTTAATATGGTGTCCACTTAGGGTACTCCAAACATAATTACTGGCAATTGTCCAACTAAGAAAAAAGGAGTGGGGGAGGAAACTTCATACTGCTCATTTTAATTAGGTGAAATTATGTGGTTCAATAAAGCATGACAGTCTGCATAATGAGAGGAGAGACCCATGTTTATAGGAGAATTATTGGTGACAAAAACGTTGGCAGTGTGCGTGTTTTACTGAGACAGTTGAAAGCCTCTGTATTATCTTTTCATTCATAATTTCCTGCAATGCACTTTACAGTGTAAACTGATAGCAAATCAGAGGGAGGGAAATAGAAATGGGTTTGCTTTTATTCTGTTATAAAAATAACAGAATAAAAGGTAAAAATATTTCTGAAGATTTGAATGAAAATCCCTGAAAAAGTAGGCAATGTCTGTGGAACATGGCGGATACTGGCAATGTAAGAATGTAAATATTACTACATATGAGAGTGTTCTAAATTGTAGAACAAGAGTTTATTTTGCATTGATAGTCAATTTGCATTGCAGTCAGTCAATTGAATACCAGCAGCATGATTGTGGTACTTATCTGGACTTTTTTTTTCCTCTCTCTCTAGCCCAACTAATATAAAGCAAAGGAGATTGTGCTGTGAGGAACACTGGACTTAAATTCAGAGGACCTTGGAAGAATCCTTATTCTGACACTTTCACATATTTGACCTTAGATAAAGGCACTTGATTTATTGGAGAATAATTTCCTTCATCTGTTAGGTGGAAATAATATTAAGTGTAATCACAACTTATAATAAAGAAATTGTTTCACAATCACAAAATTACTTTATAAAGGTGACTTACTATTATGAATTAGGTGTGATTTTCATATTTAACATGACCAGAGACACAAAGACATATGAACCCAAGCAAATAGTATGTACTGAAGAAATACTTATTGAAAACTACATTAAAATGCTTCATTAATGGCTTTTAATATTATATCAAAATGTCTTCTCACTGCCTTCAAGCCCTGGAACTTCCCTCTAAAAAATATAATAAAATTAAGCAAAATCATTTTTTTTGCCTGTGGAATGTACCACCTCTCTGTGAAGAATTAACAAATATATCTGATCATCAATCATCTACAACTAAGACTGATCATTATATTTAAAATATTTTCTGAAATATTTTAGTCTTATTTTCATTACTATCTACATTCTTAGATTTCACTTAATCATATACATATATGTGTGTGTCTGTGTGTATTCTCATGTTGTTCTGAACTCCTATTTTTCATTTATAACAAAGCAATATCATTTCAATCCATTCATGTGCTACAACTCTTTAGTCATGACTCCATTAATAATATTTATTTTGCTTCCTATATTTTTGCTATTACAGAAAAGTAGTATTTGAATATTTTGGAAGATAGAGGTAAGGATAGAATGTGCTCTCTCTCTCTCTCTGTCTCTCTCTCTCTCTGTCTCTCTCTCTCTGCCTCTCTATGTCTCTCTCTCTCTCTTTCTCCCTCTCTGTCTCTGTCACACACACACACACACAAACACACACACACACACAAACACACACACACACACACATACACACACACACTCCTATGCATATATCTTTTATTTCTCCCGTTGACTTCCATGACATACATATAAATACACACACACATATATATACATACATATATACATACACATGCACACATATATGCATGTATATAATATATGTATGTATTACTCAAATCTCTGCTTCCAAGTTGAAAAGCATTTTAGTGAGGTTTTCTTAAATGGTTTTCCAGCATGGTTGAACCATTTCACAATTCTGCCTGTAACATGATGTGTTTGACTCCCTACAGCTTCTCCAACATTAATTATTTCCATCTTTTATCAGATTTACAAATTTTATTAATATGAGATGATGTTCAGTTTTTTCAATTGCATTCCCCTTATTAATAGTGATTTGGATCATCTTTCATGTGTCTTCTGGTAGTATTTATTCTTTAGAAATGATTTTTCATACTCTGGTCAATTCTCCTCTGTGAGCGATGACTGTAAAATATTTGTCAATTTCCTAGAACATTTTTATATCATATTTTCATAGGAAAATGATTTTTCATGCAAAATTTACTTAATTTATATATAATAAATTGGCTATTTTGTCTTTTTTAGTCTCTATAAATTATTATTTAAAAAGTTTCTCTTTGTGTTAATGTAAAGTATATCCTTCAATTATATATATATACATATATATATATATAATTTAATATTTTCACCTTTTTATTTAAGTCAGGTAACATTAGGATCTTTTTATGGTATTTATTGCCATTCGGTCATTTCAATAGTTTGTGACCCTTCATGACCCTATCTGTTTTTTGCTTTATTTTTTTGGTGGTGGGGAATGAATCTATAACTCACTTTTAAGCTTTAAATCTGCATGTATCAATATTTTCTCCATCATTTTGTTAGGTCTAGAAATCAACAAAATAATAAATTAACTTTGATTTTGTAACATTTGCAAATTTATTTCTTCCAAATTTATTAATTTACTTGTTTTCAGTTTTCAATGATCATTTCCATAGTTTCCAAATTTTCTAGCCCTTCCTTCACTTTCCCTCCCCAAGATAGCATCCAACCTTATATGCGCTCTACACATACATTCCTAATAAGCACATTTTCCCATTAGTCATATTGCATAAAAGAATTAAAATGGATAGAAAAAACTATGAAAAACAAAGCAAAATGTAACAAAAGAGAAATCTAGAATCTGCTTCATTCTGCGTTCTGACTCCATAGTTCCTTCTCTGATTGTGGGTGGCATTTCGCATCTTGAACCCTTTAAAAATGTTTTAGATTTTCACATTGCTGTCAAGGGCTAAGTCTATTAAAAATAATCCTTGCACACTGTTACTTTTACTGCATACAATGTTCTCCTGGTTCTGCTCACTTCACTCAGCATCAGTTCATTTAAGTCTTTGTAGGTTTTTCTGAAGTCCACCTGTTCATCACTTCTTGTATCACCACAGTGTTCCATTACATTGTATACCACAACTTGTAAAGCCATTCCCCAACGGATGGGTATGCACTCGATTTCCAGTTCTTGGCCACCACCAAAAGAGCCACTATAGATATTGTTCTACATGTAAATCCTTTTCCCACCTTTATGATCTCTTTGGGATACAGTCCTAGAAACAGCACTGCTGGTTTAAAGAGTATGCGCATTGCTATAGGTCTTTGGGCATAGTTTCAAACTGTTCTCCAGAGTGGTTGGATTCGCTCACAGCTCTACCAACAATGAATTAGTGTTCCAACCATGCCACATCTTCTTCAGGATTGATCATTTTCCTGTTTTCTCATGTTCACCAATCTGATAGGTGTGACATGGTACCTCAGAGTGATTTTGATTTGCATCTCCCTAATCAATAGTGATTTAAAGGCCCAGTGTACTAACGATTTTGTGTCTTCCTGCTCTAACCATGGTACATGAAAGAATAATTTGTTATATCCTATTTTTGAAAAAAAAAAATCAAATGCTCCGGACTTCTTAGAGATTAAGGATTTCTTCAGCTAAGAGTTTGAGTTATTAGGATTATATTAATTTCCTTCTTTTTTTATTTATTTAGTCTACTATAAAAATCTCTTTTTTTAATTTTTTAAAGAAGATGAAATTGTTTTTAAAGGTATGTAGTTTGTATTGTTAGTTAAGTCCCTTTTAGGGTCTTTATATTTCTAATTTTTCCCCATATATTTCTTGTAAATATGTACATTTTGTTCCTTCAAAATGGATCTTCTACTTTTAATCAGCTATGTAATATAAGCCTTTAGAGATGGTATCATTGGTTTTCTAATATTTCCTCATTTTTGTTATATTTAATTCAACTTACAGTTTTGTTTTAATGTGCCAGCCTACAGCGCTATCAATTCAAGGTAGGAAGAGTAGGTAGCATTAAAAAATAGCTAACATTTTTATAGTGTTTTATATTTGCAAAATGATTTGTACATAATTTTATCCTCACAAAAGAGGTAGATGTTATCATTATCCTTACTTTACAATGGGAAGACTGAGACAGAGTTTAAATGACATACCTAGGGTCACACAAAAAATTGTTAGTCAAAATCACTTTCCTTTAATTTCCCCCTTTCAACAACATATTGCCCCAAACAAGTCATAATATCATGTAAAAAGTTTATTTTTTACTAGTACCTTTCCACTCAGCTAGAATCAAATCATATACTTTGTCTGCTCAGGGGAACATGATGAACTATACTGATGTGTCAGCAATTAGATTGTAAGTTGCTATTACGCGATCACTGATTGAAATGCATTAAAGACTGCAAGAGATGACATGAAACGAATTCCCATAAAGGTAGTCCCTGGTTAAATTAAGAAAATAATCATTTAATGGCAGTTAAGAGACACAGAAGCTTTGTACTTAATGAACTTGTAAAGACACTAGTGAAGGCATGTCTCATATAATCATCATCCAAATCCCTTCTTCCTTAACTCTGTTTTGCATGCAGCTCTAGAAAAAATAAATCGCAAGAAGTTTCTGTCCTTGACAGGCTTAAAAACCGATGAAAGAACATACTGATGTATAGAGAATGTACATGAATCATCTCTGATTTTGTCAAGGTATGATGCTTACTGAAGAAACTCTCTTTACCAGTGACAATCACGACCTGCCTAACATTTATTAGGTAAGTTCTAGGGCACTATGCAAGACCTATGGAGACACGTAGACTGGTAAAGATGAGATTTGAACATAGGTATTCCTGTCAAAAACCCAGTACTCTATCTATTATTCTTCACACACTGTCTCTCTCCAAAAGATATATAAAAGATAATATTCTAAGGTATTATTATATGACCTTTAACTATAGATTAGAATTTATCTTAGCATTGATTTATTTAAATTGGTTCTTGTAATGAGTAAGTACTATCATGATGTAGTAGAAAAGAAATGATCAAGAAGGTCTGAATTCAAAATTGATTTTTGATACATACTGTCTCTAGGTGACCCTGAGCAAGTCATTTAATACTTCAATGCATAGGAAATTGTATAAAAATATTAATTACAGAGAATTCTTGATCTGGACTGGTAGAGGAAATACCCTACCTCCACCCCAGGTTGTTATACTGATGAAACCATAGATAGATAGATGGTAAAGATGGATAGATAGATAGTAAAGATAGATAGAAAGATAAAGAAATAGATATTCCACATTGGGAAGGGGAATCTTTATATCTATAGCTATGTATCAACACCAAGAATTAAATAGAGATCTATATTGCTACATCTATGTATCAATAACAAGAAATAAGTAGTAGTGTTATTCACCTGAGGACAATAGAGGAAATTTAATTTTTATATCCATACTTTCTTCCTCCAAAATGGAATAATAAAAATTTTTAACTACTTCCAAAGATAAAGAATAAAACATTTTGCTATAGTTTCACTATCTTTAATAGTTCCATGGCTCTGTGATCTTATCAGTATAAGTTCCAATTGTTAATGCTGAGATTTTTTACTGATCCATACTGTCTAATGTCTTTCTCATTTTGTCCTGACAATCCTCTATTGTGGGTCCAACTGACATTCTGGGTACCTTCCTCAACATTTATTATATTCATGACATTTTTAAGTAGAGTATGTTGTCTGTCCATCAATCGTTCTCATTTTATAGCCCATCTTCTTTTCCAGTCCCACATTGTTCTAATGACATAGTTTGCACTGTTCTCCTCACATAGTTGATTATATTATTTTTTAGCCTACTAATGCCCACCATGGACCTATCCATTACCCTTAGTTTGATCTTCAACTTTAATTCTCCAGAGGCTGTGGTCGTCTATGCTTCATAGGTATACAAGATTCCCAGAGGAATATTGACATTAAAAAAAGTGGCCTTTAATTTCAGAAAAAAGTTTGGTATCATTAAACCACACTTATACACACACACACACACACACACACACACACACACACTAATCTACTTTATTTTCTGGTGTTTAATTCTGAAGTCTTCATATCATACATGGTATATGTCCAAGATGTATGTATTTGTAGTCTTTGGATTAATAAGTCAACTGCATATCGTCTAGAGAATAGAGATTCTTCATCCACTTTTTGAATTAAAAGAAGTGCAAACCCATTCTTATTCACTTTCCTTCTTACTAATTGTTTCCTCTACGTGGAAAATTAAACCAAATTCATTTGAAAAATTGTTGGACTCTGTGTGGTTATAGAATTGGAAAAAAATTAAGTTTCATATTCCAACAGAATCTTCTAAAGGACATAAACATATATTACACAATCCTTTTTGCACCACAGTCTCATGCTTATTCTTCTCCATGACAGTAGTGAACACCTTTCATGAAAATGCAACTTCTTTTTTCCTGTTTCCATTGAGGTCAATAATTAAATAGCTGTTTAAATATCATTTTTGCTACTTCAGTATGATCATCGAAATGTGGTAATTTATCTGGTATTCATAGTTTATAGAACTTGTTATAAGTATTTGTATAGTCCTTTCCTTTTTTGAAAATATTTTTACTTGTCTTCCTGTTTTGTCTTGATGTTCATTCAGGATAACTTTACTTAGTTTGATCTCTAACCAACCTTTCTTTAAATTTGATTTTCCCTCCTTTACTTTTTGCTTTTCAATGAAACTCATAATCTATTATCTTTCTCAGCAAAAATGTTATAAATTAACTTTGTATTCTAGCTTGTTTTGTTATATTTTTTCATGTAGCAAAGTAAAATATTTACTACTCAGTTGGTTTCAAAGTTTCTTTGGTCTCCTTGAAATGTTGATTTTTTGGTTAACTTGGCTAAATTTCCTTAGCAGACTAAGCTAAGCAGACTAAGCATGTATTTTTTTTAATGTATTTCTCGTTATGCAGTAGCTTATTTAAATTGCACTATTTCAACTATATGCTACACTTTCATCTCATTTTTACTCTCACATATACTTTACTATTGATTTTGATCTTAACAAGTTAATTGTCTGATTAAACAGAAAGCTGTTTTGTAAATTATTCCACATAAGTATCCAATAATTTCTAATATATCAAAATATGATATATTTCATTTTAATGGATTTATTTGGTATTCTCCCTATCTAGTTACCCCTATTTCTCTTCTGGAGGAAGTTATTAGTGATAGGTATTTATGAAATTTATGTGCAATCTACAGATCTTTGATATTTTTGTTACCTTATTCCTTAACCATGTTTTTCAAAATCCTTTTTTTACTCTTCTTCATGCTTTCACATTTGAATTGATGCAATCAAATACTAAAGTCTATATTGACTTATTTGAAGTTCTTTTCAAATTTTTCATCAAATTATTCTGCATATTTAATGTGAGTTTAAATTAATTAAATATCAGATACTGACTCATAAATTTCATAGTAATCTTATGTCCAGTTATGATCATAAGAGCTGAAATATGAGTTGAAAAACTATTCCATAAGATGTATTTAATTGTTTTCAGGTCCTGTTATTTGTTATTCTATGTTTTAAGGAACTTTGCATGATTCTCCTAAATTAATTTATTCACATCTTAATACTAATGAAATATATTAATATATGATGGAGTCAAAAATAATGGATAATAATTGGTCCCTAACCTGGGATTTGGATGTGGAGGCTCAGAGTTCACATCCTAATTCAGTCACTTATTTTGTGACCTTGGAAAAGTCACGTAATTTCTCTGCATTTCAATTCTTCGTCCCTAAAATTAGGAAGTAGGAATAGGTAACAATAAAATCCCTTCTTGCTATAAATTATTGAAGCTCTGAATTTTTCTTCCATAAATTAAAACTAATATTAAACTTTAGGGAGAATAAAAAGAGGTACAAAGAAAATAACAAGAATTATCCCAATTAAAATTAATATCAATTCAACCTAATTTTATTATCCATACATGAAATATGATCTCTTTCTTTTTTATAAGCCAATAGATACTTCCCATAAAAATTGTTCGAGGATGATAAAGTAGATCATTCTGGAACTTCATTGCCAAAGCCATTGTATGTGTGTGTGTGTGTGTGTGTGTGTGTGTGTGTGTGTGTGTGTGTGTGAATGTGTATTTTTAAAAACTTAACAGAAAAGATTTTGCTGTAATCTATATTTTGGCATATTTTTTAATCAACACAATCCAAGTATCTTTTGACAAGTCAAACCTTTCCAAGGTAAAACCACATCATAATAGCAAAGTGTATATAGAGGGAAAGGGCACCAGAAAAATAATGCTACACAAATTGATATCACTTGCAATAGTATAACTTGACTCTTCTCTATCATAGGCCTATTTCAATGACTCAAGATATGATTATGGGTTATTGGATATTGACCATACATACAAGGACATTTATTTAATCCTGTGGATCATAGCTAAAATTTTTTCAAGTTTGAAAGAACTCCTCAGAGAAATTAAGGGTCTTTCAGACTCTATGAAACTAGAAATAGTTTTAATTATGGACCCTGTGATTGACTGCAGAGCTGTTGTCTGAGTATAATTCCAGCTTAGTTCAAAGAGGTCATCACCAGTTTGGCTGCGAGGTAACAAATTCCTGGCCACAGCAACTCTCGTAGACCCACTCCTAGACAGTGAATGCAATGCATAGTTCCTCCTGGAGCTAAGTTTACAGGTCCTTAAAGGATTGATTTATCTTGATCCATAGAACAGTTTTTTCAGTGGTATGCCTTCACATTCATCATTAATAGCTGAAGGCATAAAGAATGGTCAGTCTCTTTTTAAATCACATTGTTTTTAACACTTTGAATAAAAATCAAGTGACAATTTCAATTGTTCAGCTTAGTTGGGATAAATTTGAGCCTTAGAATCTAACTGTATGACATTCTGAAAGTTTCTTTTCTAGTTAGCTTCATTTTATTTCTGGAATTCTTAGAGATTCACTGAAGTTGGACAGAGTGCTCTTTGAACCATCTGTAGGGTTTTCTGCAAAGTAAATATAACTATGCTGGCCATTTTTTAGTGTGCCTGTTTCACGATCAGAAAAGTTTGCCCTAAAACTACATTAGAATTGGAATTAGGAAACATCAAAAATGAAGAAAGACCTCAGCTTCACCAGTCCTTGGGAAACTTCTTATGTAAAAGAACCATCGATACATTATATAGGCTAATTAGCATATTGTCCAAAATATTCCCCAAATCCAAAGTCTGAACATAAAAACATTTTAGTTATGTGTGTTAATGTGTTCAAACAAGGAATAGGAAAATTTCCCCTCTTCACAAATACTGTAAATGAGAATGAGATCTAGATTCTAATATTTTCTTTAACTTTTCACTACTTTAAAATATTCAATGATTCCCTATTGCTTCTGGCATAAAATGTAAAAAAAAAAAAATCCTATTTGACTTTTAAAGTCATTCACGGACTGTTTATTGCCCATCTTTTGAACTGCAACCATCATTCCCTCAACGTTCCAGCCTAGTTGCTATTTTCCGTATGTGACATCCCATCTGCTGCTTCCATGCCTTTTTTTTTTATCAGCTAATTTCCAAACCTAGAATGCCTCTCTTCTCACCTTTGTCTCTTAGGATCCTAACTTCCTTCAAAGTATAGCTCCAGTATCTTCATCCAGAGGTCTTTCCTGAGCTCCCTATAAGTCATTCTTCTAATTTTTTCCCTGTTCCTACCTCCAATGAAATTACTTTATGATTTTTATCTATCTATTGTATATATTCACTTATCTATGCATATAATGTTTTCCCTAATCAAAGACAAGCTCCTAGAGGCAGTGAATACTTTATTTTGTATCTTCAGTCCTCAAGAGGTAATGATGTATAATGAAAATTCTGACGTGAAAAGTTCTATATTGAAATGTATCTCTCTTGGAATGAGAGCTGGCCTTAGAGTCAGAAAGATCTGAATTCAAGTCTAGTTTCTGATAACTGTTTGATTTGTTACCCAGGACAATCACTTAGCTTCAGAGTGCCCCTGGGGAACTTTCAAACACTGGACATTGGAGAAAATATCTCTGGTCAGGCTTCACAGAGGAAAATTTTGCATCAAGAGTTTTCTGTCAAGAAAATCACAGGTCTTGTCATGTCCTATCCCAGAATTTAATGGAGTGATATGAAAACAAAGTCAGGCATTGAATAAATGATTTTAAATTTAATGGAACTATTTTCCCTATCTTTTAACATAAATAGATTTAAATGTCCCAGTTGGGGTAAGGGGATCAAGATCTTTACATTAAATAAATGTAATATTATTGCTAGGATGTTAAAATGATGCATATTATTTAGTGCATAAATTTAAGTCTCAAAATACATGAGCAGCAACTAGTTCACTTAAATGTTAAAGCCTCCATACACACACATATACACACATATACACACATATACAATATGATTATATATACATACATAGATCATATATCTACATAATAGATATAACTACAGATTGAAAAATCTATAAATAACTTTCTAGATATCAGTGACTACATATAGAAATATTTTTATAGAGAACTGATATGTACATATGATTATAGATAAAATATGTCTATATAGTGTATAGGCATGTTATAGAGATATAGTCTCAGAATATATAGGGATAAATCTATAGACAACATTAGCAGACCCATACTCACATACCTATGTAATAGGAATACTCAGATGTATTTTTAGCTATATTAGATGCATTTCTATATATTTGTATACAATAGATATCTTTATGCACAGATGTATATGTAGGTATAGAGCTATATATATATATGTATATACATACACATAGACAACATTAGTAGAGCCACTTCTATTTATTTACATACCAAGATACATATATAATGGGTATATTCAGATATATTTGTAACTATATTAGATAAATTTCTATATATCTATGTATATCCTATAAATCTATGCATAGAAGCATATATTAGGATATATCTATAGATGTATACACTTATATGTGTATTGTTATATAGAGATATATGGATAAAGATATGTAAAGATACATACATACACATGTATGTAATATGTATGAACATACAAATAGGTGTGCATCCACAGGTATACCTACAGATATGCTAATGAATCTATAGGTATATAGATAAGTGGATATGCCTATAGATAGATAGGTATCTATAGATACGTCAATACGTACAAAATCTATATTATATACATAGATATCTATGTATAGATATTTTGCTCTATTTATATAGAATATCTCTAATCTATCTACATAGATATCTGAGTATGTGATATAGATATATTGGTAAATATATAGATGTACTCATAGATACATCTATACTTACAGATACATATCAATGCAGATATTTATATCTAGATATCCCTATTCATCCTGAATGCCTCTTCCTTCCTTCTCTCTGACTGTGATGATCATGATGGATGAGAGAAGAGTTTTTCAACACTATAGCAAATTCCAGTGCTATAGAATTTAGCTAACAAACCATTGTTAACTTTAGAGAATCATTCTACTTCTTATACCTTTGAAATTATTCCGTACATCTGTCCCTTCTATTAAGTGATGACCAAGAATCAGGTAGAGAGCAGCCTTTACATCCCATTAAGGGCAAAGTGCTGACAGATTTGCTAAATTATTTCTGGATAGAGAAGAAAAATCATAAATAAGAAAAAAAACAGTGCAAGAAACTGATAACTCCAGCCTAATGTGCTACTCTATTACATACTCTCTGCCTCATCCTTCACTTTTGTTTCTCATTTTGACCTCGGAAAAGCCCAAAGCAGAAGGTTCTGTATAGTTCATCAGGCCTGCCCTCCCAGAGTAGCCTGCTGTGTCCCATGGGGAGAGGTGTTCATTCAAGATTTCAGAGAACAAGAGCCTTTTCATAACCTCAATTACCACAAGGTCAATCTTCGACTGAGCTTTAGAGTGGTACTTAGATTGCCTGGTAAGCAGCTGTGGCCCAAGAGCAGCTCAGAGACCAAGTTAAACTGCCATCAGTGTCTGTCTCTTAATGACAGCAGCAGAAGAGAATATTTTCTGATAATTGGCTTTTTGAGGAACCAGAGCTGGGACTTACTTCTTGAACAAATAAAGCCTTGTCAGGATTAAACCCCCATTAGTAATTCATAAGAAATTTCTGTCAGGTTTGGGTGTGTGTTTGAAAGAACAAAAGGAAATTAATTTCCTAACTAAATGACTTCATATGCTTTCACTTTATTCTTATATTTTACTTCAAAAAGTGTATTACATCTTTGCAATAAATATATTTATGCTCTGCCGTGGGAGGCATGCATAAGAATTGAAAATTACCATGAAGCTGATGGCATTCTGTCAATTGATTGAGAATCCTTCCTTCCCCTTTTTGCTTATTCATTCAGTGAGGTCTTGCTGTAGGTCAAAATACAGGATGAATAAGGCCATTACAATGCAACGAATCAAGTGATCCGCTTAGATTAAAAGCAATGTTCAGCTTGGCAAAACTTGGGCCACTATGTTTCCAATCAAAAGTGAAAACTCCACCAAATGGTTTAACTTAAAGTATACTACATAGTCATATTAAGGAACTAAGTGCGTTGCAGTCACATCCATTTTAATGTTTACTATATATTATAAACATGCATGTTTTATGCATTATGCAAGTATTCTTTGATCTACCCTGTGAACCACAAGACCATACCGACAATTGCTCTAGCCAGACAGCTTTTTGGAGAAAATCCATTAAGGCACAGGGGAAATCATATGCTATCAGTATTAGACAATTTATTCTTTAAAAATAAAGTTATTATGAAGGTACCTTAAGAATCTTAATAGAAATTTCCGTTGACTACCACTGATACAAGTGCTTCTGTGAAATATCCAAGGCTATTTAATCAATAGTTAACAGTAATGATCTACTCTTGATTTCAATTTGTTTCATTTTCAAAAAAGCAGTAGTCCTTAAAAATCTATCATTCACAACAAATACTCAAGTTTATTCCTCCCCCACCCTCTTTTCAGTCAATCTCACAATTTGTACTTTATTATTTGCATCATCTTCTTATTTTGGAAAAACTCTTTTTAGGCTAGTCTTCATACAGAAAGCCTTCTGGCATAAATTTTAGACAGAGGGATTACTTTGAGTATTTTGGTCAACCCAGAAACAAAGGTGATAATTCTGACTCATAAAAGTGTCATGGAGTAAGTCTGCAATTTTCTCCAGGCTCACTAGGTGTGGGAAGAGTTATAGTAACAAAATTGCTTGCAAAATGTGCAAGACCTGAATGTGAAAGATTCAGATGATAGCCATCTGAATCCTATGCTGAAAACAGATTTTTTTTTTTTATAATAGGGATACAGAAAAAAATTCCCCGAGAAGAAAAGATTAGTTCTTGCTGCCTTCTCTCCTTTGCATTTTCTAACAGCTTCAAGAAGTTCCTTCAACTATAATTTAATTTAAAGGAGGAAACTCACTTATGTGTGAATGAGCAGTTTAATCATTAGCACTTTTCACCTACGTGAACTTTAACCCCAAAGCGAGATTATGATCAACCTAGGGAATGTCCATATGCAGGGAATCAGATCGAATTGCATGGCTGGCACAATATTTAATATTATTAAAGCATTGAAAGTAAATAAAATTAAACACATTACTAGTTGATTAAAAAAAGAACACAGTTCAATTATGATACAGATAGTAATGTTAGAATAGTGAATGTTGAGTTAGAATTCATCATCACAAATATCAAATGATTTTTATGTGCATGACCTTGTGGAGATTGGAAGACATCTTAGAAAGATAATTTAACTCTTGTCATTTTATTTTTTAAATACGCATTTTATTTTTTCCAATTACATGTCGAGATAATTTTAGCACTCATTTTTACAAGATTCTGAGTGCCAAATTTTTCTCCCTCCCTCCTCTCTTCCTAAAATGCTAGGCAATTTGATATAGGTTAAACACATGTAAAACATATTTCCATATTAGTCATAGTTGTAAAAGATCAAAAGGAAAAAAAGAAACATGAAAAAGGATAAAGTAAAGGAAAAAAGGATGCTTCATTCTGCATTCAGAGTTCATGAGTTCTTTGTCTGGATGTGGATAGCATTTTTCCTTCATTTGTTCTTTATACTTGACTTGTATCATTGTGCTGCTGGGAAAAGCTGAGTCATTCATAGTAGATGTTGCTGATACAATGTTGCTGATACTGCGTACATTTTCCTGGTTCTGTTCATTTCACTTTGCAGCAGTTTTTTCAAGTTTTTCTAGGTTTTTTTTTTTCTGTATTCTGCCTATTCATCATTTCTTATTACACAATAGTATTCCATTTCATTCATATACCACACCTTCTTCAGTCATTCCCTAATTGATAGATATCCCCTCCATTTCCAATATTTTGCTATTACTGTAAATATTTTCATACATGTACTTACACTTTTCCCTTTCTTATGCTCTGTTTGGGTACAGAACTAGTGGTGGTACTACTGATTCAAAGAGTGTTTGCACAGTTTGGTTGCCCTTTGGGCATAGTTCCAAATTGCTCTCTAGAAGAGTTGGATTAGTTCACAACTCCACCAAAAGTGGTTTAGCGTCCCAATCTTCCCACATCTACTCCACCATTTATCATTTTCCTTTTTCTGTCGTATTAGTCAATCTGATAGGTGAGAGGTGGTACCTCAGAGTTGTTTTAGTTTGCATTTCTCTAATCAAAAGTGATTTAGAATGCTTTTTCATATGCTTGTGGATAGCTTCCATTTCTTCATCTAAAAATGGACTGTTTGTTTCCTTTGACTATGTTTTTCAATAGAGAAATACCTTGTATTCTTATAAATTTAACTCAGTTTCCTAAATATTTGAGAAATTAGGCCTTTATCAGAGACACTTCTGTATATCAGAGACACCTCCCTGCTGTCAAGATTGTTTCCCAGCTTTCTGCTTTCCTTCTATCTTGGTTGCATTGGTTTTGTTTATACAAAAGCTTTTTAATTTAATATAATCAAAATTACCTATTTTACATTTTGTAATGCTATCACTTGATCATGAACCTATAATTCACTTAACTTCTCCTTTAAGAATTTGGATGCTATACCACTTGTGTACACATATATTAAATACTGATATTACTTCATTGTCTATGGTACCTTTTAGTAAGATGTGGTTTCCTTCCTTACCTCTTAACTAGGTCTATTTTTGCTTTTGCTTGATCTAAGATGAGATTTGGTTCCCGTGATTGTTTGTGTTTGTTTGCTTCAGCTGAAACATAATAGACTCTGCTCCATCCCCCTACTTTTACTCTGTGTGTATCTCTCTGCTTCAAGTGTGTTTCGTATAAACAACATGTTGTAGAATTCTGGTTTTTGATCATTCTGCTATCTGCTTTCATTTTATGGGAGAGTTCATCCCATCCACATTCACAATTAAGATTTAGAACCATGCATTTCCCTTCACCGCTTTCAACCTATCTGCCCTCTCTTCTGTCAGTCTCCCCATTTACTCTTTACTTAATCTCCTCCCCTCCTACTTTCCTGTTGAGTAACATAGATGTCTATATTCAAATGACTGTATATTATTCCTGCTCTGGGTCAATATTGATGAGAATAGTTTCAAGGAATACCCATTGTTCATTCTCCCATCTTTCCTTCCACTATAATAGGAACTTTGTGCCTCTTTATGTGAAATAACTTACCCCATTTTGCTCTCCCTTCCTTCTTCATCCAGTATACTACTCTTTCTCATCCCTTAATTACTTTTTATGTCATTCTATCAAGTTCACCCTATACCTGTTACCTCTATGTATATGCTTTACAGCTACACTTTTATTGGTACAATTTTTGAGAATTACAAGTATCATCTTTCCATGTAGGGATGTAAACCATTCAATTCCATTGAATTCCTTTGGTTTTCTTTTCCCTTTCCCCCTCCCTTTTAAAATATTCTTTGGTGTTGATATCAGAAATCATTTTTTTTTATGTTCAATTCCAGTCTTCTGCTTAGGAAAGCTTGAAATCCTTCTATTTCATTGAATGTCCTTTGTTTGTTTATTCTTTTTCTCTTGCAGTATTATGCTTAGTCTTGCTGGGCATTCTTGGTTGTAGTCTTAGATCCTTTGCATTTTTGAATATCACATCCTGCGACCTCTAATTTTTCAATGCTACTGCTGCAAGGTTCTATGTAACCTTGATTGTAGCTACCTGATATGTGAATTGGTTATTCTTGGCTGCCTGAAGCATTTTTTTCTTGACCTAAGAGTTTTGAAATTTGGCTACAATATTCCTAGAAATTTTGTTTTTTGATATCTCCTTCCTGAGATGATTGGTGGATTCTTTCAATGCCTATTTTGCACCTCTGCTTCCAGGATTTCAGTGCAGTTTTTCTTTATAATTTCATGAAAGATACTGTTCAGATCCTTCTTTTGATTATGGCTTTCAAGTAGCCCAATGGTTCTGATATTGTCTCTGGATCTGCTTTTCAGGCCAGTTGTTTTTACAATGTGGTATTTTACATTTTCTTCTTTTTTTTTCACTCTTTTGAATGTGTCTGATTGATTCTTTATGTTTTTTACAGTCATTACCTCCCATTTGTCCAGTTCTAACTTTTAGGGAGTTGTTTTCCTCAATTAGCTTTTTTGCTTCCTTTTATATTTAGTCAATTATACTTTTTATTCTTTTTTAAAATAAATTTAGTTTTAGTTTTCAACATTCAGTTGCACAAAACTTTGAGTTCAAAATTATCTTACCATCTCTGCTCCCCACAAGTTGCACACATTTTGATTACTCTTTCACTCAATATGTCCCCCATTCTGTCATCCCTGCCTCTCATATTCTTCCTGCCCTACTTTCCTGTAGGGAAAAACAGATTTCCATACCTAATTGAGTGTGTATGTTATTCCCTCCTTAAGTCAAATCTAAAGAGAGTAAGATTCTCTCATTCTCTCTCACTTTCCCCTTCTTCCCCCTCACTATAAAAGTTTTTTTCTTGCCTCTTTTATATGAGATAATTTATACCATTTTACTTCTCCCTTTCCCCTCCCAATATATTTCACTCTCATCTCTTAATTTTATTATTTATATATCATCCCTTCATATCAACTCACCTTGTGTTCTCTGTCTCTCTGTCTGTCTCTGTTTTTCTATCTCTGTATTCCTGTTCCTCTCTCTCTCTCTCTCTCTCTCTCCTCTCTCTCTCTCCTCTCTCTCTCTCTCTCTCTCTCTCTCTCTCTCTCTCTCTCTCTCTCTCTTTCTCTCTCCATACACACATGCACACACATATATATGTAAGTATGTATATACACATATATTCTCTCCATCTACTCTACTACTGAGAAAAGCCTCATGAGTTATAAATATAATCTTTCCATGTAACAATATAAACAGTTCAAATTAAATAAGTCCCATATGATTTCTCTTTCCTCTGTTTACCTTTTCATGCTTCTCTTGCATCTTGTTTTCAAAAGTCAAATTTTCTATTCAGTTCTAGTCTCTTCATCAACAATGCATTGAATTCCTCTAACTCATTGAATATACATTTTTACCCCTGAAGAATTATACTCAGCTTTCCAGGGTAGGTGATTCTTGGTTTAAATCCTAGCTCCTTTGAGCTTCAGAATATCATATTCCAATCCCTCTGATCCCTTAATGTAGAAGCTGCCAAATCTTGTGTTTTCCTGTTTGTGTTTCTACAATACTTGAATTGTTTCTTTCTGGCTGTTTACAACATTTTTTTCTTGATCTGCAAATTCTGGGATTTGGCTACAATGTTCCTAGGAGTTTTCCTTTTGGGATCTCTTTCAGGAGATAATTGGTGTGTTCTTTCAGTTTCTATTTTACCTTCTGGTTCTAGATTTAATTGCTTGAAAGATGATGTCTAGGCTCTTTCAAATAGTCCAATAATTTTTAAACTCTCTTGCTTGGATCTATTTTCCAGGTCAGTTGTTTTTTCCAATGAGATCGCTCTCATTTCTCTTCCCAATTTTTCCTCTGCTTCTCTTCCTTGATTTTCAAAATGCTTTTTGAGTTCTTCTATGGTCTCATACCAATTCATATTTTTCTTGGAGGCTTTGGATGCAGGAGCTTTAACTTTGTTGTCTTCTGGTTTTGTGTTTTGATCTTCTTTCTCATCAAAGTAAGGTTCTATAATCTGAGGATTTTTTTTTCTGTAGTCTACTCATTTTCCCAGCTAAGCACTTGACTTTTTAACTCATTATTAAGGTAGAACTCTACTTCCAATGTATACTGTCCCAAGCTGCAGGGGTTCTGTGTAACTGCTTTCAGAGATGCTTCTAGATGTAAATTGTCAATTCATTCAAGCCTGCATGATCAAAGGAGAGGAATTTACTCCTCTCTTGGTCTGTACACTGAACTGTGAGTGAATACAAATACTCTTTTCTGCCTTGCAACTGTGAGGAAGATTCCCTCTCCACCACCACCACCAACTCCACTTTGCCAGTGCTTTTCTTCACCCTGGCAGTACCACCTGGGACTATAACTCAGATCTAAGCATGGACAAAGCAAGAGAGTCCTGCCTAAGCATCAGCAAAGAGATCCAAGCAATCTGATCAGCCACTCAATCTCCCTAGTGTCTGAGGGCAAAGAGCTCCAGAAGCAGCCACTGCTGCTGCCATCATTGCCTCACTGAGGTGGAGCCAGGACTCTCTCCTCTCTCATTCAGATCTGATAGACCATTCTTAAGTTGTCTTTGACATGCGTGGATTGAGAAGTCTAGAAACCATCACAGCTGCCAGTGACTCAATGCCTTGAGACCTTCTCCGGGTTCACTGGAGCTTGATCTATGCTGGCACTTTTGCTCTTTTCTCAGATTGACACAACAGAATTTTCCTGGGGACCTTCCAGATTGTCTTGGACTGGAAATTTATTTCACTCTGTCATTTTCTAGGTTCTGCTTCTCTAGAATTTGTTTAGAGTCATTTCTTACAGGTATTAGCAGAGGTTTGAGAGGGAGCTGAGGCAAGTACCTACTTTTACTCCACTATCTTGACTCTGGCCCATGCCAACTGTCGTTTTTAAGGAGGTGTTTTCCCAAGCTGTTGACTCTTTTTTTCAAAATTGTCTTACATCACTCTCATTTCTTTCCCCAATTTTTCTTCTACCTCTTAAATGATTTTTAAGCTACTTTTTGAACATTTCCAACAGTTCTTTCTGGGCTTGAGACCACTTTCCATTTTTCTTTGGGATTCGACCCAAGGTGTTTTGACATTGTTGTCCTCTTCAGAGTTTGTGTCTTGATCTTTCCTGTCACCAGAAAAACCTTTCTACGATCAGATTATTTTTGTTGTGGTTATTTTGCTCATTTTTGACCTTTTTCTTTTAAATTTGAGTTCTACTATCTCAGACTTCTTGGGGGCTGCAGGTCCTGGCCATTTACCTGATGCTGGCCTGTTGTTGCCCTGCAGCTAGCTAGAGATCCTCATTTCTGGTGCTAAACTGATGGCGTGACTGGCACTGCTGGAAGCCTTAGGGTTTTGGCAGCTGACCTGGTTCTGAGGCAGGGTCCTAGTGCTTAGGTCTGGTATGTGCTGAGATCAGTGGAGTGTTTCTTTGTTTTCCTGGGGTACAATGTCTGGCTCCTAGAGTTTGCTTGTCTGCTCAGTGCTATGCTATATTTGGAGGTCTGACTGCTGGAGGCTGCCTGTTTGCTAGGAGTTATGCTGACACATGTGGGCAGACGGGCAGGGCACCAATCTGGGGTGCTTGCTTTTGCTTGCTTCACTGAACTGGGGCTCAGGCTCATCCACTGGTTTGCTGAGGTAGGGCTTGCTGCCAACTTGTTAAACTGCTTCCTGGACTGCTCTGTCCTTTTATGTGAGACAGACCTTTCTTGCTATTCTTCCAACTTTCTTGGACTAAAAGATTTTCACCCCATCTTTTTGATAGTTCTGCTTTTTCAAGGATTTCTTTTAGGGAGCTATTGGAGCTTGGAGGTTGTTTGCAGGGAAATATGTGATAGTTACAGCAATTTACTTCTTACTCCAGAAATCTCAAATCTGTTATTTTCAAGATTAAACTGATAGAAACTCAGAGAGGGGAAGTAATTTACAAAGGTCACACAGTTAAGTTCATAATTTAGATAATTTCTGAATCCACTATACAATGGTTATTTTTCATTTGGAGATTTTTAAGGTATGTATTTACATTTTAATAAAAGGAGAGATCAAGGATAACTCAAAAGAAAACACTTTTTTAAAATTATAATTTTATTGAGATTTTCAGTTCTTTATTGATGGCCAAAATGCCTCCTGTAAGAGTCCATACTGGAAACCATATTCTAATATACTTGGAGGCATGCAGAAATCAAGATAATTTTTTGATAAGACACTAATGTTATTACCTTAATAATGTATTATTCACTGTTTTAGTGATAAAATTATTTCAATAACAACTCCCCAAAGCAAAATTAGCATGATATGCATCATAAAATTAAGCTGAATGGTTTTTATTGTCTAGTTTTGTACAGAAAATATTATTCCTTCTCCAATTTTAGAGGATGGTCTCATAAAAATTCACAAAGAGATCAAGAAATGAGATATAGTGAAAAGAATGCTGAACTATGGATCAGGAGACCTGTGTTACTTCAGGCAAGTCATGGAATTTCTATAAACCTCAGTTTCTATATATATCAATAATTATACATACACTACCTAATCCATGGGGCTGATAGGCTAGCAAGTACACCATAACATAATGCTTAACTAAGAAATGTGACCGTTAATCCTCAAATATCTACATGATGCTGTATAACATATCCCAGCTATCCACCAAGGAGAACTTGGTAAGTTGAAGGTACTTATCTTCTTCTGTTTTTCCTTTATTCAACCTGGACCTAGAAAGTTTCCATGGCAATGAACATGCCTGCTTTTCCCTCTTTGCTTTCCTAAGTGAGACAAGGGTCAGGATTACAAAAATGGAAAGAACATTCTTGAAATTGCAAGTCCTGGGATATAGTCATGGATTTATATAGAATTAGCAATGTACTGCTGGGAAAATTGTTTCATTCCTTTAATTCTTAATTTCTCAATGTTTCAGGTAAGACAAAAAGTCTAGGCTGGGAGATCAGGAATGTTAGTGGTAAAGTCACTGACTTTGCCTCCCCACCCCAACCAATTGTGTTGGCCCTTGACACTTAACAAAGCTTCAAGACAATTTTTATATATTCTTAGCCAAGCACGGTGATATTTAATTAGACTAAGGATGAAAGAAAGGCATATGGGTTTAACAGAGTTTTAGAAAAACGCACCACTGCAGACAGCCTAGAGAGGCAAAATTACATCACTCCTGGCCCTAGTAGGGATCAAGGCTGAAGACCCACAGTGAAGAGGACGGAAAAAGAAAAATCCAACAACTGTTATCTAAAGGACCAGTTATAAAGGTATGAGCAAACACATAAAGCTGTGAATTATTAAAAAAGCCAAACAAACAAAAACAAGAGTGTTATAACTAGCTCAAGGCCTCGAACTCATTTTTTCATTCATTTGCCTGTTGTTTATTGAGTGGTTACTATGTGCTGAGAACTGTGTTAGATTCTGGGATTACAACTACAAAAACAGAAGCATTTTACCCTCAAGGAGCTTAGATGGAAATAATATGCTCATGCATGAGTTCATTAATAATATGTCCAAAACAACTAAAAGGTGATATGGAGAAAGGAAGTCAGAAAAGGTCTTATGAGGCAGCAGGTAGTGCAATTGTCCCTAAAGGCAGCAAAGAACTCAGTTCAAATTCAGCCTCAGACATTTGCTAACTATATGATCCTGAACAAATTATGTAACCTCTGTCTTCTTTTCCTTAGCTGTAAAATAGGGATAAAAATAGCACCTACATTCCAAGGTTGTTTTGAGGACCAAATAAAATTATATTTTTTAAGTACTTAGAACTGCGGGGCATATAATGAGTGCTTAATAAAATAATTCTTTCTTTCTTTTCTCATGAAAGAGCTGACAATAAGTAAGACAGCACT
Organism: Bettongia penicillata ogilbyi; assembly: GCA_023548195.1. NCBI lineage: Eukaryota > Metazoa > Chordata > Mammalia > Diprotodontia > Potoroidae > Bettongia > Bettongia penicillata. The sequence goes on from JAJHZJ010000386.1 coordinate 599,240, forward strand.
TCACCAAGGCCTAAGGTACAGGTAGCTTGTATCTTTAAGGAAAAATCAACAAAACAAAACATAGAAACATGGGTACGTAGTCTTAGAAGTCCCAAACTAAAAGAGCATTTCTGGAAGCCTCAGCAACAGGAAACAGAAACAAACAAACTGAAATGCTCCATGTGTCAGCTCCTTGTGAATCTGTGCTGTGGAGCATCACTGACGGATGGCATAGATGGAGCTCCAGGAAGGATTCATGGCTGTTGAATGTAAGCCGTGATGATTGACACTAAAAAAGGCTAAGTTGGCTGTGATTGACTGATGGAGACAGCACTTTCTCAGTAATCACTGATGAGGTAAGAAGCTGCCCAGCGAACAGTTCCACTATCACTTCAGGGTAGTTTTCTCCTGTCTTTGGAGCATCAGTTCCCCTCTATCACACCACTGCCCTAAAGAGATCCCTCCACTCATACACACTTTTTTCCAAAGGCTCAAGTACAAGGGAGATAGGACTTGGAGAAGATGAGAAAGATTTTTAGTTTGGGTCTTCCTGTTAACTACGTTGGCTGATTTTTGTTTTTGCTTTTGTCTGGCATTGCTCAATTCAATCCTTTATTAGATTTTTGCTCATTGGCCTAGTCTGAAAGAAGAATCTGTCTGGAGGACAATATATTTTTTTCCTCTCATATTAAACTCAAGATTAATATAGGTATACTCCTACCTCCACCCTCTCTACTAGGTTATTAATAAAACTAAATCATCATAAATTGAAAGTCATAGTACTTGACTTACCTCATTGTATTTTGGGGAAGGAAAGATCTGCGCAAAAGATACCCACTTTGAGTAGTTTTAAGGAGATGGTGGCCAGAACCAGAGAAAATACAAGAATTGAGAGGAGCTAAGTATGAAGTTTTCTAAATTAATCTGATATTTTAACTGATTTGCAAGGACCTACATTACTGTAAAGCAGCCACCTGCTTGTTCAAATGACTCTATGCCCCTAAAATTCACTAACAATGAAACACTAAAGGATTCATAAGGTTCATAGTGAACATTCCAAACTGGGAAAAAAATGCATGAATTAGGGGTGTTTCTTGTACATATAGGACAATATTGTAGACTCAACATTGGAAAGACTCTCCATATATTCTTTTTCTCAACAGTATTCAATTCCACCAGTTGCCAAACTACTCAAAACAGCAAACACAGTGGTGGAAAGAATACTGGACTTGGAGTCAAGTAGAGACCTAGATTGGAACCAGTTTTTCTCCCTGTGTTACTATGGACAAGTCACATAAATTCTTTGTTTCCTCATTTTTTTAAATGAGGACATAATAGTAGTGACTAACAAAGAATGATTATGGACATCAAATGAGATAATGTACATAAAGTGCTTGGCAAACTTAAAGGGTAATAAAAGCATCTGTTTTTATTTATCTTTATTGTTTTTATTCCAATGCTATGATCTCTTTTAAGTGATTTCAGAATGATTAATAGAATTGTTCCAATATCCCCTAGAGATATTTTAATTCAACAAATTAGTAAATGACTATATTTATTATTTTATTTTTCCTTATAAGAGAAAAATATCAAAAAATAATATTTTCTCCTAAAAGATTTGAGGTTTATTTTTTTACATCAACTGTTTTAAATTATCTCCTTAGCCATGATTTTACAGATGTTGTCTTATGTAAAAGTGTGTCTTTTTTTCAAAAACTTTTTCTTACTAATTTAAAAAAAGGATAGGGAAAAAAATGTTAGTGGCTAAAGTATCTACAATGGACTGCTCCAATGATATAAAATATATCTATGGCATCAATTGGAAAACCTACTGATTTCAGTAATTTAGTGGTTTCAAATATCTACTCATTTTCTTCTCTTGATTAATGACAATACAAATGAATGAGGACAATTAGAAACCTTACGATCAGTTTATTTGGTAGAGATCCAGTAGCTCTTAATTTCACTTTCCTTTGTGAAAAAAATAATAAAGCCTCTATTTACATGAATTATTTTATTAATATGAATTAATAAACATTAACTATACAACTAAGTTCATTGCTGCTATAGGAAATAGTTTATCTTTTGAGGCATTCCTTTGAAAGCAAGCAACTTTTGTTGTTCTTGAAAGTTTGTGTGCTCTATACTGAAGAGGCAGAACTTGTACAGAGTATAAAAATTAATCAGCTAGTATTATTGAGTTCCTATGAGATCTTCAGCACTGTACAATGCATAATATATGAGACAGGGTACTAAGGTAAAAGATGCTCCTTCAGCTCAAAGACTTTCCAATTTAGTTAAGAAGACAAGGCTGACATTCAAAGAATGAATAGAACCCAGTCTATCAGTATTATGGATTACTGGGCACAGAAGAGATGGAAAGAATTTAGTCTGATTGAATACTACAAATACTACTTCCCCTGAAAAGGCTACCTTGTTTTGAGTCGCAATTTTTAGGATTATTTTTACTTTTAGCGTACAAATGAAAAAATGCTAAAGAGTTACAAAGGAAAGGGATAAAGTAGACTTCATTTATTTATACGTTGAATTTGAAAGACATTTGCTGAGTATTATAAAGGGTATGTCCAGCATATTTCTTTAGGATGATTTTTTTTTAAATTAAAAGATGTGTATTTTAAAGGAAATATTTAATAAATATTCTGTTACAAAGGATGCATTTTTATTTATTGAGCAATCAAGAAAATTAAATTAAAAAAAGCCCCAAATTTTAAATTAACATATAAAATGTATTAAAAAAAAGACAAACAAAAATGAGATGCAACTCCCTCCAAGTGAAATATTAGTATATAGGACCTGAATTATGCCATATTCGTGTGCACGTCCATATACATATATACACTTATACACATATATACACATATGGGTGTATACATATGCCTCCACACTGTGTGTGCATGTGTGTATACACATATGTGCATTTACATGCAAATATTGTATATATACATATATACATATATGCATATGTGCCTGTATAAATGCATATACATGTATGGAGAGAGAGAAAGATGGGAATTAGCATGGTATAACACATGGTTTTGTGGAAAACATGGTGGAACTAAAGTCAGGAAAGACCTGGGCTCAAAACTTTTATTAGTAGTTCTGGCCTGTATGACTATGGACAAATTTCCACATTTGTAAAATAGACATATTAACAACTTTAATACCCATCTCATAGCATGATTGTGAAAACAACATGCGATAATGTTTGATCTTTGCAAATCTTAAAGCACTGTATAATATATTAGTCATTTATTGTTATTATTCTAAGTCTGAAAAAGAGAAGTACCATAGAGGATAAACATTTGGAAATAGGTTTCGTTAGGTAGGTTTATGAGAAGCCTTAAAAGACAGGAGTTCATGTCTGACGTATTAGTAAAAAGTTATTAAAATTCTTTGACAAGAGAAACAAATCTTTTCAAAAGATGTTTAAGATAAATTATTGTGTTTACAATTGAATCATTCATTCAGTTAACTTTATGAAGTACTTATTAGTGCTTATATTACAGAACACAGAACATAAGCACCTTGACATCAAGGATTGTTTCTTTCCTTTCTTTAATTCTCTAACACCTCTCAAAATGCCTGTAATACAGTATGTGTGTTGGTTGATTCATTACTATACTAGGAGATGAGTAAATCATAAAGATAATTAATATCTGATCCCTGGACATAAGAAACATATAGTTTATGAACTGTATTGAGGAAGAGTCTAGATACAGGCATGAGGAACCTGTGACCACAAGGCTATATGTGGCCCTCTAAGTCCTCAAGTGTAGCCATTTGACTGAATCCAAACTTCACAAAACAAATTCCCTTAATAAAATGATTTGTTTTTAAAACTTGGACTCAATCAAAAGGCCAAACCCAAGGACCTAGAAGGCTACATGTGGCCTTAAGGCCACAGGTTCCCCACCCCTGGTAGGGACAAAGAGATCAGGTAGAAAGTTACTGTAATAACTGGTATGCATGGAGTCAAACTTGGGATAAGTAACACCCCCATCCACCTCCCCCCAAAAGATAACTTCAACATTTTCTAAGAAAGAAAGTAATGATTCTTGGGAAGTTTCTATTACTTAACATTTATGCCAGATGCTGTAATACAGCCAGTGTCTGTTGCAATGATCTTTATATAAAGCCGTTTGTTCTTTAATAAAGCAACACTATTGTGACATTGGATTACAATATTAAAGAATTTAAGTGCTAACATTCATGACTTTGATCTCCGAAGCACCTCTAATGTAAACAGCAAAGTATATGTAGAAAGACACTTTAAAAAAATTGTAAAATGGATTCTCTTAAAATACCCTCAGGAGAGCAGAATGAGTCCAATACCATCTGAAGTCACATTAATGAAATGACATTTAGCAAAATTAAGCATTTAATTAACAATACTCTGAAGAGTTGCTAACCTTTTCCCTCCATCCCACCTTTTTCCCTTTACATCCCTCTCCTCTAATTGGCTTTTTTTTTCACAAGTCAGTTCTGTTGCTCTATTTAATGGTTAGAAAAGTGGATAGGTAGGTAATAGACATTTAGGAGAGAGCAAAAAGAAATTAGTATTTGGAAGTAATCCTTTGCTTTTCTATTTCCAGTTTCTATGGTCTTGCCTACTCATTGGCCTTATTGCCCATAACTAATTTGGCACTGATGCTGATGGGATACATCAATTAAGCTGTTTCTCCCTTAAGGTTTAGGTTTCTTTTATCTTAATGATCAGTCACAGCTGTGATAGTTACTGAACCTATTTGAGAATTGAAGGGGTTATGGTCTTTTGGATAACTCAGCTTGCTAATTACCTACAGTAATACTACTTTGCACTTCAGTGATATAATGTAGGTGAACCTTCAGTGTTCAACAATACTAATTAAGCATAGCCACCCTACATAAATTATTCAGTTTTATGAAGGTTCCTAAGAGGGTTAAATGACTCATCAGGAGGTACATTCCAGACAAAATATGAGATAAAATCCGGGGATCCCATCAACTAATTCTGTTTTCTGACAATAAAGCCTCTCTAGTCCTAGAATTCAACATCTAATTACTTCTTTCAGAAAGGGATTTCATAACCCCTATAACAAGCTCCTTAGAATATGGATTCAGGTACACTGCAGAAAATATCGAGGAAACTTAAGAGATCAATCATCTGCCTCATGCTAAGATATGTGTGTAAGATCATCATCAAAGACAGGCCAAGAACTTATGGGAAGATCTGACGATTTGTTTTCCAGTGCCCCCAGCTGTCGTTTATACTTCTCTAAACCACAGCTTGAAATGGAGAAGTACTTGGCCAGGAATCCTGTCCAAAGTCACCGCCCCTCCACAGTGACACATATGCAAGTTTTATAATTTCTCTATAAGAGAAACTGATATCCTAATGCATATGAAATGACTGGGGTGGACAAGAAGCAACAGACTTCTCTGAGAAAGATTATAGAGAGAGCGGTTCTACACCTCTACCTTGCTCAACCAAGAGACCTTTATTTTTTAAGTATAAACAAAATTCTCTACATCTTATAATTATTTTATCAGTTGTGAACTCCCATTTAATCTGGTCAAGAAGAGAACTTAGTGGTTGTCTAACTAAACAAGCTAAGTAGGACCTTGAGGCTTTAAAATAGGGGCAGGAAATTAAAGAGTCCTTCAATCAAGGGGAGAACCAGTATAATAGTGGAAAATTATAGTTCAAAAGAGTATAACTAGACTACTGACAGAATGCTTCTTGAGTGGGAAGAAGTAATTTCTCTATTTTTTCTTCTTTTCTTTATTGACTATGTCATCAAAATCAGCCCATAAGCATTTATTAAGCACTTTTTTCTTATTATGCTTAATTCTTTATTAAATATATACTAGCTACTATGTATCCCTGAGGTTACAAAGAAAAGAAAAGAATTCTCTGTCCTCAAGGAGGTTACAGTCTAACAGAGTAAGTCATATACAAACAACTATATATATATATATATATATATATATATATATATATATATATATATATATATATATATATATATGGTAAAATGGAAATAATCTTAGAGGGAAGGTACTAGTGTTAAACGGAATGGGAAAGTTCTTGCAAAAGGTGAAATTTTAGTTCTCCAGGTGTTCACAATTTGTTGGTTGAGACAACAGTCAAACCACTAAGTATGAACATGCTATGCACAGTATAAATTGGAAATGACCAATAGAGGGAAGGATTAGAATTTAAGGACATCAAGAAAGATTTCCTTTAGTATGTTGGATTTTGGCTAAGACTTAAAGGAAGACAAAGAAGGTAGAAGATAGAGATGGTGAGGGAAAGAATTCCAGACACAGGGTATAGTCAGTAAAAATTCTAGGAGTGTTGAAGAGGAAGGAGGCCAGTCACTGGATTGGAGAGCACATAAAGTACATGGTTTGAGGTTAGGGGACTGGAAGGGGGGGTGGTGTTATATTTTATATTTGACCCTGGGAGTATTGGGGATGATTCACTTGATCTTTTTGACTAGAAGGCTGATATGCTCAGATTTTAATTATCAGAAACCTTTTTGACAACTGGATAGAGGATAGACTGGAGTATAGAGAGAGATTTATGGAAAGTAAAACAACCAGCTGGCTATCTCCAAGTATGAGGTGATGAGGGCCTGCATTCAGGTAATTACAGGTGCTAGAAGAGAGAAGAGGAATAAGCTAAAGATGTTACAAAGATAAAATAGGCAGTCCTTGGCAATAGATTAGGTATGGATCAGAGAGACAGAAAACAAGGAGTTTAGGATGACATCTAGATTGGGAGCCTTGGTGATTGGGATGGTGGTGCTATACTCAACAATGATAGGGAAATTAGGAAGAGGTGAGAGTTTAGGGGAGAAAAATATTGAAGTAAACTTGGGAAATGTTGAGTTTAAGATATCTAGAAGACATCCAGTTGGAAATATTCATTCAGTATTTAGAAATGTCAGATCCAAGATCAACACAGAGATTAAGACTGGATAAGTAGATTTGAGATCAGGAAAGGAGGGTGAACATTCCAAGTATAGTGTATAGCAGTGAAAATATAAAGAATGGGAAGATAAGAGTGTGGTGTACAAGGAACAGCAAGGACAGTATCACCACTGGACAAGTCAGAGACAACACTTCCAACCAGGTAAAGAGAGACACAATGGATGTGAATATAGACAAAAAGGGTATGATAGAAATTATATTCTAAATAATCACTATCCCTATAAAGCTGGGCTGGCAAATAGCCAGTGATGTCTGTGGTCCCACTCTTCTAGGACTACTTCCTGTCACACAACCTGGGTGTGATTAACGTTTAAACTGCACCCAGTTCTACTTAAAAAATTACTGCTAAAACTCTCTATTGTTTGCTAATGTTAAAATTGCTTAAAATTCTGCCTTCCTAATCATGGATCCCCTTCCTGGTACATTTTGAGAAATCCTTCCTTTGTTAGTGATCCATATTCCCAAAACCCAGAGTCTTATTTACCAAGGAAGACTCTTTATGTGAAAACCCTATGTAAACTTAGATTCTCAGTGGCTCCGTGCCTTTGACCAGAAAGCACATTCCACTGCTTCTGTGTTTCACCACCCACAGTGTGCTGCCTGTGGGACTGTGGCAGGAAGGAATTTGCATACAACTCTATCCATATCAATATTTGTTCACACCCTCCTATGATACATTTTGCTTTATCATCAAACCTTCTAAGTCATCCCATTGTCACAGCATACCTTTCACCAGAACTGTGTCACAAATTTGCATGACAGCTAGATTTTTTGGTCTTTAAAATGAATTGATACCATCTGAGAGACTTGATTAGCTAAGGGAATTAATGGCTCAGATCGTTCATATACTTTCCATGTTGCCTGAGCATAAGTAACAATGAAGACATACATGTATACTGATGGTTGGCTGGCAGGTCATAATGGTCATCAGAGCATCTGGGGAACTTTGCTCAGCTGAACCAACTTTAGATATCTTACATGGATATCCTTCTACGTATCCTTCTCCTACTGTGGCTATGTAAAATGTTTTTTTCTTTTAAACTGCTGAGTGGCCTAGGGGTATCTCATTTCATTCTACTATCAAATATAAAACTACCCTCACCCTAAGTGAGTACCTGCATATACCCTGAAGGGGCCAAGGTCTCCCAGTGCATCCTGGGTCATCCCTGGTCATCTTGATGAATATCTGGTCACTGAATTCAGATAACTCTGGAGGAGAAGTGAGGCTGGTGACCTTGTACAGCCCTGTCTCACTCAAAACAAAGTCAAGTGCAAGTCATATCACCATTTCTCTGATGGCATGCTCTTCCTCGGCAGTGAAGGATGAACACAACCACGGTACTTGGCCTGAGTCAGTCCCATCTATTTAGAGCAATCCATTGGCATAATCATGCAGTATTAGAAGTAGGAACATCTCATTGAATCTGAGGATGGACAATAAAGAAATAAAGGTTGAGTTCTGGGCTTCTGGTGATGCTTCCGCTACTGCCTCTAGAGATATTGTTTTAGTTTCCTCTGGGGCACTTCCCCACCCCCACACTTTGAAGATTAGAGAAGCAGCAATCTATTGCCATTCAGCAATGAAAATCAATATGAAAATCAAAATCAACATGAATATTACTAAGAACTGAACCCTGAAAAAAACTAGAGCAAACTGTGGGTGGTTGTAAATGTATAATTTCTTGTATTAGGTGTAGTCATGATAATGGTAATCAGGTCCACCAGCTGGTAGGGTCTAAGCCATTATCTCATCCTGAAGTCATCTCTCCAACTCCCAAGACTATAATTTGAAGATTGTCTATTTTATTTTATTTTTTTTACAAAAGAAATTTATTAGGATTTTTTTAAATATAGAATTGGGAAGTCACTGAGACTTGTCCCATGTAAACATTATAGACAGGAACTTGAAAGGAACTCACTTAATTCTTTCTAGGAACTCAAATAGCTTTCTGAAAATAGTGATATGTTCAAATGTGGCAATTGCACTACTGTTGATTTCATGTGGATAAAGAGTGCTGCATAAGTTTAAGGGTTTAAAAAGAGAACTAACTTAGATTTTGCCTCCTGGCCATTAGCAGTATCTCTCTTCTCTTTCCTCCCTCCCTCTTTCAAGAGCTCAAGGTCCCAAATGTCTTTCCCATCTTGAAAGAAATGATTAATGCACATGATAGATAAAGCATATGTACTGGCTAGAGAAGTTTCTAGATTTTACTTTTGTAGTCATTGCTGTAGGACTCTTTGTTTGTTTGTTTCTATATCTGCAAGATCATGAATTGGACTTTCTTAGCCTTGGTGGTAGACTTATGAATTTGAGATATCAGGAGATTGTGGGTCCCTTAGTGGGAGTTGACTTGTAGAAGGAGGAATTTCTTTCATTTAAGAGGAAGACCAATGGCAAGAGTCCAAGTTATATCTTATTTAGGCAGAATGCCTTGTAGTTGATTGAGACATCTGATAAGGTCTTCAATTCCTGAGTTCTTCAACAATTCTAGACCAGCCAGGAGAAGTGGCATTCTGGCCTAGAGAACTCAGAAAGGTAAAAGTTAATTAATGGTTGTCACACCAAAGGGGAACAATCAGGTCCCAGAAATGGCAGCATATATCTATGGCAACTCCTTAACCCGCCATTAGAAGAAGGGAAGGCAGAGTCAGACCTATTGCCTAGCAGAAAACATTAAGGACACCAGAAGCAATGTTGTGGGCTCAGTTTGGGCACTAATATAGGCAGTGGCAAAGGCAGATCCACTTTAGCCTATTACTTTCTATAATTTGGAGTTGATTGGTCTTTCTACCTTTTAGCCAGTACAACAAGTGATTATTGTATAACTCTTAGCCAAGAAGAGATTGGAAGATGAAAGTATGGTATTGTCGAATAGTGACTTACTTTCTGGAAACAAATCAAAGTGCATGAACAGCAACCACAGAAAAAGGGGAGCAGTCCTTCAGTATCTTCTAATGGGATAAAGATTTTGCACCCCACTACAACCATGCAGGCTAAGGTCCTAGGTCCCTGGGTCAGGGAATACTAAGGGGAATAATTAACCCTTCCATGTGATGGGATTGAGTGGCTATTCAGGAAGTGTGTACCTTGCTTTCACTCAAAAGTACCTAATGCTGCTTGGACTCAGTGTCATCACTTTGCTATGAGAGACTGTGAATGGAAAACATTTAGCATTACCTATCACATGATTAATGTTTGTCCCACCAAAGTGGGAAAAAATAGTCCCCAGAAATGGCAGCATATGTCTGTAGTCCTGCTAAACCAAAAGTGAGAGTGGTTGGAGGCAAACCTGGAACTATGGCCAAAGGGCTACAAAAATGTGCATACTCTTTTGACCCAATAATATCACTTCTGGGACTCTATCCCAAAGAGGTCATAGAAATGGGAAAGGGTCCCACATGTACAAAATATTTATAACAGCTCTCTTCATGGTAGCCAAAAACTGGAAATCCAGGGGATACCCATCAACTGGAGAATGGCTGAACAATTGTGGTATATGAATGTAATGGAATACCATTGTGCTATGAGAAACAATGAATAGGAAGACGTCAGAGAAGTTTGGAGAGGTTTATATGAACTGAGTGAAAGGAGCAGAACCAGGAGAACGTTGTACACCATAACAGCCATGATACAATGTGTGAGGAATTTTTCTGGTAAACTTAGCACTTCATTGAAATGCATAGACTTAAAAAATTTCCAATGGACTCTTCAGCAAAATGCCTTTCAC